>RJWJ010001063.1:33169-66572 GCA_004363605.1 Indri indri
GATGCCAAGGAGATTCAAGATATAATTTATGAATATTACAAAAATCTCTATGCACACAAACTGGAAAACGTGGAGGAAATGGACAAATTTTTAGAAACACACAGCCTCCCTAGGCTCAACGAGGAAGAAATAGAATTCCTGAACAGACCAATATCAAGGACTGAAATTGAAACAGCAATAAAAAACATCCCAAAAAAGATTTTCTAAGTTTTTTTTATTTTCTAATATTTAAAAGGCTTTCTCTAGACTTTTAAAAATATTTTAATCATCTAAATTAAAAAAACAGTTCCTTGATGGGATGATCCTAAACAGTGCTCATTCTCTAAGATTTGATTCATCTTCACTACAGAAGAGGAAGTGTTAATTTTCTAAAAGCCAAAACTTCATTTATTTTGAAATTTAGAGTTCTTAAAGACCTATTGGTGACACAGTTTCTGGTATTTGGAAACAGCTTTCACAGCAAACTTTCCCTAAACTCACACTGATTGATATCTGCACCTTTTGTTCTTTCTCGCTGTAATCGTGAGGTTAAAATGGAAGGTTTCTTCTAACGGTCTAATTGTTTTTTTAAGAGAGAGAAGGCTGAGAGGAGATGGTGGTGAGGAGCAAACTCAGAACAAGTGGGGAGAGGTCACTTTGGGGCCCGTGTTGGGGACAACACACTTCACTGTGGTAACTCAATTGAACTGTCTTCTTGCCAATCTAATGAAGTGTGTACTGCCCAATAAGAACAGCTCCTGGACATAATTTGTCATAATGTTCTTTCTCTTTCCTCCCAATCCAACCCCTTTTGAGTGCTCAAGTTCAGACCTATCTCCACAAGCCAATTTTCTTTTCATTTCCCAAGATATCCGGGAAGGCATTTCCCACGCAATCGCTTCATTAAATGGTGCCTAAACGTCCGGTTCCCGTGACAGCACCCTCAACTGTCATTTCCCAATGACCACCACTTTGAAGATGGCTTGGTCTGCTGTCTGTCCATAATCAAGAGGTACCTGGTATTGCTTAATTTTTACTGGTTTATTTATTTAGTTTCCAGTGTTAATAAACATTTTATGCATTTGGTGACAAACCTTTAAGGTTGACCAAAAAAAATACTTATTTTAATCCCTAGAGTAGTTATTAAGACCACGACCGAATTAGGCTTTTGTGAGTTTTTCCATTAGTGCCGGCTATTTAATGAAATGGATTTCAGCACTGTCTTTATGTGCTAAAAATTTTAAACATAAAAGGCGATTTCTTCTTACATAATGGATGATTCCCCAAACACTTCATCACGGCTACGGAGCAGCCACTCACTCACTCAGTTCCAGGCTCTGTAAAAATTTTCTTTAATCTTGAAAACACCTTTCAAGCTAAAGCTGATGAGGCACCTGAGTGGCTACACAGACAAGTCTTCACGCTGGGTCACAATGTAATTAAGAAATAGAGCTGGAGATCAAAACGTGATCATTTCATGGCCAATGTCCTTGTGCCTCTTGGCGCATTTCACTGCGAGTGACTACATACTTATGTATATGTGCATTGTATGTAACTATAAATAAATGAAAGCTTCATAAAATAATATCAATACTTATATTATCTGATGCATTCTGATATATTATAATTCTGCTTTATTTACCTAAAAATGCTGGTTAACATTTACCAAGTTGATTTGATGACCTGCCTGACATCATGAGTTACGATCTGAAGAAATACATCAAATGTGTGTTCATGTCATTTTGCTCTTTTCCTTTCCCTAATGTTAAAATTTCTAGCATTATATATGCTATATTAAAGTTAATTTAAAGTCAGAAGCATTCCCTGTACCCTTGAAATCATGACAACATGATCCACCACCTGGATACTTATACATAAGTTTAAATGGTTAATCCAACACAATCTAATGGTTAAATGTTGATTCAAGACGATTACCTCATAGTGGAAAAGCAGGGACATGGGCCTGGCTATTGTCCCTCTCCCAAACCTCAGCTTCCTCTGGTTCCCCATTGGCATCTCATATTTTAGTCTTAACAGCAGCTTGGACTTTTATGTTTTAACCCCCACCAGTCTCTTACCACTGTGACTTTGGAACACTTGTCCCTACTACCTGCCGGCTTAAATTCCAGTCATCTTTCAAGATTCAGCTCAAAACATGAGCAGTTATTAGTAATTATTTAAATTAACAGATGGTTGAATGGGTAAATGGATCCTAACATACTTCAGAACTTTATGCTCAGTCCTGGCAGTGCAGGCAAGTCTGTGGGGCAACATAATTCATTTTGGATGTCCTGTTGCTTCATCTGGAAAATGGTAAGTGTAACATCACAAGGTTGCCACTGGGATTAAATGAAACACTAAGTGTGAGGAACTTGACACTTAATAATTCAATTTGGCAATAATGTATGTGTCTACCATAGATTGGAGACAGGGAGGTGCTAGATTTTGCTTATTTATGAGAAACAATGGATAAATTTTCTGAGCTGGTTGATAAAGCATCAGTAGCTTGACATCAGCCGTGGTGGACGTATTTATGCCACAGAAACACAGCAAATGCTACAGTTCAGGGCTCTTCTGCCCAAAAGCTGCTTGTCAACATTTACCACCAATCCACTGCCTAGAGACTTCAGTGGGATGAATAAAGGGTTGGTTCCAGATTGAGTTCTTTGGGAAGCAGACCTGAGAGTTTAGCAAGCAGGATGCTTAATAAGGAGTGACCTTGGGGTCAACACATGTTGAAGGGATGAAAAAATCAGGAGTTGGAGAAGTTGAACTGCAGTTCAGGTCTAACATGCTTGCCTGAACCCATGGAGCTGTCTGGGGCTAGAATGGCCACTCAGCACTGTCCTGAGTTGGGCCTAGAGAGGACCAGGACTTTAAACTCCTGCACTCACCACCCATTCCATCTAGGCTACCCCAGGAAGGGGCAGGACCTGGGTGAGGCGGCTCTGCAGATGAGGCAATCCCTAGGGGCTGACTGCACTTGCACCTGCTGGGGCAATGGATCTTCCCCTGCAGGGTAATCTGGGCGGCACATAGCAAGAGTCCATCACAAGGGTGAAATAAATCTCCCACATTTACAAAGACCATGGGCTGGTGAGCTACACAAGGAAGTTGTTGTATCTTCAGATCTATTCCACAGGTCAGTGCTGTGACTGAGGAGCAGACAGGCTGCTGAGGACGCAGGATGTATGAGTATGTGTGCGCCCAGAGGAAAGGGGGCGGGAGGTTGAGTGTCAAGCCAATTGACAGGCAAAGTTGCCATGACAGAGTCACGAAGTCATTTGCTGACTCCAAAGAAGAGAGAAAAGTTATGATGGGGAAGAGAGCAGCAGCTTAGGACTGTGTCTGATGCATATTTAGTGTTCACCAAAAAGTATAGTGACTCGTCAACTTTAAACAGTTAGAACAAGATACAAGCCAAATAATTCCTTTAAGCAAACATGCATCTTGCTAGATGGACGGGGGCAAATTTGGCACAATTACTCTTTTCTTCCACATTCGCTAACAGAAAACGACATCTTCCACACTATACCAAACTGTGATGAGGCAAAAAGTAATAAATACCCTGAGTCCAAAAATTCCCCTTCCTTACCTTCAACAGCATTAATCTGAGCGATCTGAGCACAGCTGCCATGGAGAATTTGCAGCCCAGTGGCAATGCCTGTCGATATAAAAGCCCGAGTCATTTTCCTGGTGACACATTCCGCACGTTCCCCTTTCCTTCAGCTAGGAGGGGTGGATGAGAAAACTGACCATGGTGCAGCTGCTGATTTATACTTCTTTTCTGGACCAGGGAATTCATATTGATTAGTTGGATGAATGAGTCTGTCCCTTTGTTTTAACAGATTTGAGTGAGCGCCTGCCCTTGGAATATATCACAGCTCCACTCTGACATAACGAATAAGATCCACTGTGCTTTTTGTAAATCTCAATGCCTTTACCATACTTATGAAATACACCTGTCAATGATACTTAGCCCGGTATGGAAAAATAGGTCTTTAGAGAGTTCTGAAGAATGTGCCAGCAGAGATATCAAAATATGTTTTCAGATTCTTTCTGTGGGCTCTTTCCTGTTGCTTAATATAGTTATACTGAATTTGTCAAAGGGGTGGATGGCATATTTGTGACTCTTCTGAATTCCATTTTTCTCTTATTATTCTGTTGTGAAATCATAATTGATCAATGCTTATACAAATAACTTCCGGCTGAGATTTTCTTGTGTAAGACTCACTTGCTTACTGGAGGGAGGAAGAAGGGAGGGAGGTTTGGGGGGACCACTGCAGGGTATACCGCGACATCGTAATGGGATATTTGCCTTCAATATTTACAATTAACATGTTTACAAAAAGACAACACTTTATATTATGCAGGAATTATCTGGGTGAGGTGAGGTGACTGTTGATATGGAGAATGTACCTTTTATATGAGTCTCTTTGCTATATATTGATTTTGGAAAAAAAAGGTAGACTTTAACAAAATTTTCTCCAATTTAAAATTGTTGGAAATGAATTTCTCTCCTAGGGCTCAGTTTTGCCTCCTTGAATTCTTCCCTTGATGAATCCTTGTTTTTTCCTCTAGAGACCTCAGAACAAATACTCATCCTCTTCAACTTTGTAATCCTTCAAATGCTGAGGACAATTCTAATGTTTTCCATTGATTTTCTCTTCCCCAAATAGATTATATCTAGTTCCTTCAACCATTCATAAATTAGTGTTTTTAGGTGCAGAAGTCCACCTAGTGATGTTTCCCCAGGTGGTCCAGGCCCAGAGAAATTGCCCAGAGCCCTGGGACCCCACCAGCTGGAGTCCATCTCTGCCTTATCTGTGCTTCCAGAGAGGTGTGCACCTTGGTTGCAGCATCGATCCTGCGCTTCCTGGGTGATGTGTGATGATCACAGTTCCCCTTCCAGCAGTACCCAGAGCCCTTCCTTGTTTTCCAAGTGACCTGGAGACACAGCTAATCAATTTGACATTCCCATCTCAGTAAATTCATACATAGACAAGAGAGAGAACAGGGCAGTGGTGACGGATGAGTAAAGAGTAGTGGAATAAATTTTGGAAAGGGACCATCTTTTTTTTTTTCTTTTGCAGTGCTGAGAGTCAGTGTCTCTCATACAGTCTTTTCTGAGTGAAAAAAGTTAGCCAGATATGGTAACTTTCAGTAGCAATTCAAGTGCTACTTTTTCCCCCACAATACTCAAGACTTAAGATTTAAGTTCTGTTCTTGGTAATTTCCTAGAAGCATATGGAACGTCCATAAATATCCACAAGTGTTCCCAACTCATATATAAATAATCACGTTGATGCTTAATCATTATAACTATGTAATATATTTTTATAAAATTTATAAACTCAATTCAGAGAACACCCTTTGCTGTAACTTGCCTTTTCTCCACTCAGTAAGTAGACACTGGATCATTCCACCACCATTTCAAGTTCAGAGTACCATTTACAAGATTTCACTCCTATTATCCTTAATTATTGTCACAACTCTACCCCAGCCTTGCTTTCATGTTCTTTAAGCAAATGTGAAAGGTTCATGCAATAAAGCACATAGTTTGGTCTTTATAGGATTTTTAAGATATAGCATTCTTTCAAACAATTGGGATGCTGTAAATTTCTAGATCTCTTCAGATACCATCAGATACATTTCTCAAAAGGTGTGATTATCAAGCTCCTTGACCTCTGCTGCTCTTGGCATCTCACTCTCTAACATCTCTGCCAGATCATTCTTCCTTACTTTATCTGCAGTATCATATGCAGTCAATAGATGGAAACTGTGATTAGTGTGAAGGAATCACTAGTGCCAGGTACCCCGGGGATAAAGTAAAACAAACAGGATTGAGAGCAGGTGAAGCAATGAACAAAACACAGATGAGTATGACTTGCTGAGCACTAAAAATAAAAAGTGCAAAGACACAAAAAGCCAAAAGATGTGGGGCTATCTCTGTTTCTCTTACCACCTCCCTGCAGAACTTTTGAAATAGGGAGTTCTGCCCAGAGATATTCTCACTGACAATGCCCAAGGGTCCTCAATGGGCTTCCCAGACGTCCAGATTCTTAAAGGCTCTTCCTGTCTCAGTTGTAACAATTGACTCTCAGATTCTCTTTGCATACTCAGCCCTCTTCCCCCAATCCACTCATGCGCTTAAAACCCAGGAGACTCCCACGGCCTGCCCTAGAAGAGGATGGTAATTCTTATTCACCCTTTACTTCAGATGTCTCCTAGATTATGCCAGCCTAGAGTTTCCAAACTTACCATTACCTTCTATGGTTTATTTGGTTTTAATGCTGCTTTGGGCTATGAAGAGACTCTTATCTGATCTCTGCAATGTAGTTCCAAAGTGGTTCCAGGTGCCCAGGTTTATGGCAGGGACAGGTCTGGAGTTTGGGCAATCCAGATGTCCTTGCCTTTATTAAGACTACAATGCATTTTGGCCCACTTAGAAGTGAGCTATCTTAGGCATATGACCTATGTACCTGAGTGCTCTCAGGAAAAACCACAAGGAACTCTGGTTTTATACCACTACCACCATATAATATAAATGGGTGAAATGAGTCAAAATATAAATTAAACCCTAAGTGTAGGGGAAGCCTGTGAGGTGCCAGACACTGTCCTAAAAGCATCCGGAGGAGTGTGAGTCATGGTCCTTGGCCACCACTGTGCTTTTAACCTAGACAAGGAGGTAAGCCATGAGTGAGAAAAGCAATAGCAATATATCACAGCCTCAGCAACAAGAAGGCACTAAGGAGGGAGTGATATGTGGAAGAGTTATGAGCCGTCTTTATCAGTCTTATTTAACCCTGATTTATGAAAAACTGGTTATCTGTAGGAGTGAACTTTTGCAATCTGGCTGATGAATGACTGGGCTTTGTGATGTTACAAATGTGAGCTTCCTCAGTAAAGGATCATTAATAGATTACCTTAAAAGTGAAACACATTTTACTATGGAAACAGATGCTAAAAATGGTTATTAGGCCGCCAGAAGCCAATTTCACTCAAAATGTAACTGAAATACAGTGCTGTTGTATTACAGGTTTGCATACAGTATTCAAAGACTAAGCATCCCATACTCCAAGTCACCTGGTCCCAAACTTATTTGTCAGGGGCACATCTCTCCTCTGTAGTCCCTAGCGTGGGGTTTACTGTTCTTGCTTCCCAGCCATGAAACTGTTTTATTTCCTTGTCTCTTCCCTCCTACACTTAGGCCAAATACACAGTTTCTAGAAATAGTGATTAAAATGGTGTTGGTGTAAACACTGGAAGAAGTTTTTTTTGTTTGTTTTTTTGGTTATTAAAGAGACGGAAAGGGTATCTCAGAAGGAAGGCAGTGGGTGGAGGTAACAGGATGGTTAACTTCAGTAGTAACACAGGCTTGGTTGAATTGAGAGCTAAAACATAAGGCTACCTATGGTCACATATTTCAATGACAAATAGTTATAAGCTGTGGCTGCCTATGTTTTATTATGTCTCCAAAAAGTCAACATTTCTGTGGATCTATACTTTTCTACTTTTTTATAAAAGTGGCTTAATATAGTAACTATTTTATTATCTCTTACAGTTGTATGGGTTGACTGGGCTCAGCTGGCTAGTTCTTCTGCAGCTCTGGCTCAGGATGTCCCATATAGTGGTGGTCACATAGCAACCGAGGCTGGATTCATCTGGAGGGTTGATCAAGATGCTGGGACACTTTGGCCTCTCACCACCTTTACATAGCATCTCAGCTTTTCCTCTCCATGTGCCATCTCTATGTGGTTTCTCCATGTGATCTCTCCAGCAGAATATACTGACTTCTTAATGATGTTTCTGGGCTCCCAAAAACACCAACAGGAAAGCTGAAAGAACTCTTGAGAGCTTTGGGTAGTTTCTGTAGCTTAACTTCAAGTTCACTGATCTTGTCTCTCTGAAGTATCTAATCTGCTGTTAAACACATCAAAGGAGCTATTCATTTCATATCTTGCATTTTTCATCTTTAGAAGTCCGACGGCTCTTGTTTATATATATTTTTCATAATTTTTATGTTTTTCTTTAAATTCTCAACCTATATACTTACAAAAGGCTTTTAAATTGTTTTTTTTAACAAGTTTTATCATCTCAGTCATTTATGGTCTTTCACTGACAGACTCCCCCCCCCCCCATATGGATCACATTTTCCTGCTTTTTTCACATCCAGTAATTTTTATTGGTCATGGGACACTGTAAGATTTTTACATTTTTCAGTGCTTAACTTTTATTTTCCTTTTAAAAAATGTTGGAATTTGTTGGGTTGGGCAGTTAAGCTACTTGAGGATCAATTTCATCCTCTTAAGCTTTGCTTAACATAAATTCTTTCATGGTAAGCCTAGGGTAATGTGACCAGTGGTCCTGATTCGCCTGGGACTAAGAATATTTCAGAGATGCACTAAAACTAGAAAAGTTGTAGGAAACCTAGAGAAGTTGGTCATCCTTCAACTCTGGAGAAGACTTTAATAGACTACTGAAAAAGATATTTTGAAAGTAAAACTCTGAGACCATATAGACTGAAAATGCCTTTATTCTACCTTTAAAAGTAATTAGTTGTAAGGTAGGCATGAGACTAACTTGGATTTTATTTTCCCAGATAATTTTGAAGACATTATTTTGTTGCTTTGGGTTTTAGTGTTGTTGATAACAAGTTTGAAGCCATTTAAATTCTTGAACCTTTGCACATGACCAGGTTCTTTGTTGGTTTGTTTCCCTTTCTTAGAGCCTGTAGGTTCTTCCACCCTCCTCTGCCTCTCCCCCCACGCTCTAAAGTTTTTTCAATAATATATGTCCTGGTCTGAGTCTGTATTCTCATATTATTCACTCCATCTGACAGCACATGTCCTTCAGTTCTAGGAAATTTCTTATGTTTACATAAAAATAAATATCTCCAGCACTCCTGCTTATGTTAGACCTCCTCAATTCCTCCTCTAATTTTCTGATATTTTTCCAATATTTCCTTATTGAATTATTCTAATTTCTGAAAGATGTCCTTAACTAAATTTCTGAGTTTTCTATTGAAAACTCAGAAACTTTTCCTTAAGTTTTTTTTGGGGGAAGGGGGAGCTTCCATCTGTAAATATATCCTCTTTAATATCATTCTTGTTTCCTGGCTCTACTGCTTTCTCTTTGCCCTCTCAGGATAATGACAGTTGTTTTGATTTTAAATTTTCCTCTCCCTATATCGTCTTTCACTCTTCCCAGGGAATATGAGGTGTCATTCTGTTTGGGAGTGTGTGGTGAGGATCTGGGCATCTGTCGACCACCACATCCTTCAGAGTTTCAAATCATTTTCCTCCTTTTACCTACACACTTTGATGGGTGTGTCCTGGCAATGTAGGGATTCTAGGTATAAATCCCATTTTTCTTAATTTTTCCCAATATTGACTTAAGATTCAGCTTTCTCAAGCCTGCCGAGTCCATGAACTCTTGTTCTGTTTCCCAGACTCAAAAATATGGTTGTTCTTGTTTCTTCTGCCATTCTCTTAGTTCTTATGTTTCTATAAGAAACACAAATGTCTATAAATATCTTTATTTTCATTTTAATGGAATTTGGGAAGGGATGCAAGTCTTGGGGTGTTCAATCCATCATTTTTATCCTGCTTGTTTTTAATAGTGTGATCATCTATATTTTTGTTAGCCAAATATTTATAACATAATGTTTAATAGTTCTAATTTAAATATTTTATTTAAACATTGTTTGGGCATACTCTGGAAGGAAAAAAAAGATTTCTAAGGGTCTTAAATACATTTTTAAAATTTCTATGGAAATCTAAAATGATTATTTTTAACTTCTTTGAATTCACATTACAAATAATTTAACAGTATGAATCAATATTTAATTGAGAATGGAGAGCATTATTACTCAGAAATATTATCACTTGTCATAAAATAAAATATTAAATTCAATATCAAATGCAATTTTTAGTCCTAACAATTACACCTGGATTACAGGTATTGGTGCATTTTTTATCATATACATATTTAGTATATTTCTTAATAAGAGCCAAACTGACTACATATTTTCAAGTGCTAAATTCTTAGATAAAGTTAAACTGTTTTAGTTGTACACATTAAACTAATCTGCCATCAGGAATTATACAAAGAAGCTTAAATGTATTTTCCAATTTGTTCTTTCCCCACTATGGACACGGCCAGTAACACGTTCATTTGGAGAGAAGCATTACAATGTTATTTCTTAGTGATGAAAATCGAAGATGCAGGAGCCAGAGTTGAAAGCTGGAGCAGGATGCATTTTGAGATGGCCAGACTGCTGAGCAAAATAGCTTATTGCTTTGTAAATTGCCTTATATTTTCTCCAAATTCTTAAACAGGCCCTAGAGAACAATTCATTCTATGTCTTTCAAAACTAGCTACTTTAAGAAATGCTGATTTAGTTTTTTAGTAAAAGTTGCAACAGTTAGGCATGATGATCTAAGATTTTGTTCTTATTGTCCGTGTGAGCTACCAGACAGCAGGCTTCTCTGGTTTGCTAAATGTGGTGCCAAGAAACTCTGAACAGGTACAGGAAAAAAACAATTCAGAGTTGATCATTCTTTTCTGTAACTTTCTGGGTTCAATTTATTTCATTCTTTTTCTGGGTGCCTCTTCACTTTTATTTTATTTTTATTTTTTTTAGTGTTCTGATTTATTCTTTTTATTTCATTTGGGTCAATTTCCCTCTCCAATCCAATCCATTCTAATCTAAGCCAATTGAGTTAAATAAGCATCCATGGTGTCAATCTGACCCCAGTTCCCTTCACAGAGAAAATCAGAGCGGGGCTCACACCATCTGGATCCCAAGTGTTGAAATTTACTTTAAGTTGTACCTCTGTCCTCTCCCTCTCTGGGGCGGCTCCAGGAGCCACCTGCCTTCCCATCCCTTCCTTGGCTGAGGTGGTTTAACGTATTTATTCTCCCTGCCTTTCTTGTGCATTCATCCTCTCCCACTCGATTGGATCCTTCCCACCAGCCTATACTCATGCCCAGATTTTTCATGTGATTGAAACAGAAACAGAAATATTCTTCCTCAACGCCACTCTCTTGATAGAGCTTTGCCCTCCTTGAGTCCATGCGTCTTGAGTGAGTCCTATGAGGTCTTCCCTTCCTCTCCACCCACTCAGTATCAGTGCCATCTAACATGTCTTCCATGCCCATCACTGCACCGGGGCAGCTTCACTGAGGCTCCCAGAACCATCAGTGTCAGAGTCCACCGGGCATTTTCAGTCCCATTGGACTTGACGTCCCCACAGTATTTCACCCCGATGCCCACTCTCTGCCTGAAACTCCGTCTTGCCTTGTTTGCCTCCTGCCATGTACCCTTCTCTGCCTCTGTCCTTTACACACTCATCCCCAGGGATATGTCTTCAAATGTTCCTCATGGCTCTTACTGGGACCCCACCCTTCTCACTTTGTCCAGTTTCTCAGTGGTCTCATTCATGCACATGGCTTTAGTTGAGTACTGCACACAGAATACTCACATCTGTCTGTGAAATCTAGCCTTTCTGGGCACCTAAGAGCCATGCATCCAGGCGCCCATTCATCTCATGGGAAAAGTGAATCAGCCTCTTCCCAGCTGCACAAATTTAGAGTCCTAGGAATCATCCTCAATACCTCCTTCTCTTCTATCCTGATATACAATCACTGACTGCTCTAAGTTTTAATTTTAAATACCTCTTGAACACATGCACTTCTTTCCATCTCTGTTGTCACCTGTTGTCACCCTTCCAATACCACCTCGTTCAAGCAAACATCATCTCTTTTGTCGGGATGACAGCAATAGCCTCCTACCCGTTTCTCCACGTCACCTCCAACCTCATTCTCTGAGTCAGAAGAATCTTTTGAGACACAAACCTTATCATTGCCACCCCTGTACTTAAAATGGTTCAAAACCTTCCTATTGTTCTTTGGAAAAAGGTGACATCCTTACCTTTGCATAAAAGCTCTGCATGACCTGGTCCTAGCCCGCGCCAAGCATCCACTTTGTTTTCTGCTTCAGCCACACTGGCTTTGAAATTCCTCAAACACAACCTGTTAATCATTTCAAAAATTACTTGCAAGTGCCTCCTCCTCACCCTAGAAAGCCTCATCACTCTTCTTGCCTGGTTAAATTCCTCTCTTCCTTTAGAGAACAGAGCTTGAGGAACACTTTTCCTTAATCTCTTTGATTTGGTAAATCGTCCCCATTGATGGCCCCGTATGCAGGTGATACAGTGGTGCACTACCACGATCACCCCTTTGCCAACAGATTTGTCCCTTCCAGCTGCTGGGAATATCGGCCGCTAATGGCTCCCAGGTGTCACTTTTCAAGCCTTTCCCTCAACCAAAGAGGGCGGCACCACTCAAGATTATATCCAATCCCTACAGACAACCCACAACCAATGATGGCTCCATGGAGGAAAGGGATTATAAACTCTGGCTTTTCCCTCTTGATCTGGGACATCTTCATAAGATCACGCTAGCTCCAGGGCTCCCCATCACATTGGCTAAGGCCTCTGCTGTGACTGCATCGCTGTTCTACTTTTCCTCTTCTCAACCCTGCATCTCATGGTGTTGTTCTCGGAGCATTCTCCAATAAACCCCCTATGTTCACGTCACCATGGCAGTGTCCATGGAACCCAGCTGAAGGGTCCTTCCCAACATTTATCATGTCTACAAATATATGATGTCAGACAGCCTGCCTCTAATCTTGGTTGTGCCACGCAACAGTTCTGTGATCTTGTACAAGTGACTTATGTTGCTTGTATTACAGTTTCCTTACCTATTTTATTGTAAGAATTAAATTGCTTAAACCTGTGGCTTAGTCAGTTAGGGCTGCTACAGCAAATTACCATAGGCTGGATGGCATAACACTTATTTCTCATAGTTCTGAGGCTGGAAGCCAGAGATCAGGGTGCCCTCTTCCTGGTTGTGTCCTCACGTGGCCTTTCCCTGCTGCATGCATGAAGTGAGAAAGAGAGAAGATCCTGTGTTTCCTCTTCTTTTTAAAAGGGCAATAATCCCATCATGAGGGGCCCACCCTCAGGAACTCATCTAATCCTAATTACCTTCCAAAGGCCCCACCTATAAATACTATCACATACGTTTCAACATATAAATTTGGAGTGGGGGGTGGCCACAAAAATTCAGTCCATAGCAAATAGCATCCAGTATACAGTAGATTCTAAATAATAGCTATTATTATTACTATTATTATTATTCCCAAAGAGTTTTGTCACTTTTATCTAGAGATGATCTAGAATATAAATACCTTTAGGAGCTGCCACCTAAAACCAAAGTTTCACGAGTGTGTTATTTGCAAAAACCACCGATCCCATGAGATGGCATACAAATGAAGGATCCTTTGTTTAGACGAGTGTGGGAAAATCTCACAAATCTCACACCTGGAGCCTCAGGGCATTAAGACCCCTGAGATATTCAGAAAAATACTCTGCTTCCTCTTTTGTAACTCAATGGCCCCGACACTGAGACCATGGAGACATTTCTTCAAGTAGCATCTATCAGTCCTTTGTGGATCAATTAGCAACACCTCAGCAGGGATGATTCTGTAGAGAGTAAGGCAGATTTAGTGTGCCTGTGGGGCAGAGCAGGATAAGGGGCAGAGAGGAGGTAATTTTATTTCCTTGAGCTGCGCTGCCCTTCCCTGGCCTTGCCAGTGTCCTTGTGACCCACCCAAATGTGACCGCACAGGCCACCACCAGAAAAGCCTGGAACCGACATTAGCCATCCGCCCAAAGCAGGGTAAATTACTGGATGAACATTTGGTCTTCTAAAGTCACAAATTGGCTACAATCTCCTTTTCTCGGTGTAAGCAAAAGCATCCAGCAGAGGGGCCTGCTGTGTCCTGCTGCTGTGGGCAGTGTGCGGTGCCTTTTCTCGGCTTGTTATCACTATTTCCCAATCACAGTGACTGATGAGGTACTCAATGAGAGTCTGGGTTTTGCTCCTGGGAATCCCACACCCAACTGACAAAGCTTTCTTGTGAAACAATTACTTTTAACATACCCTACTGACTTAAAAACACAAAAACAGAACTTTCGCTTGGATAAGCAAATTTCCTTTTTACTGAATAAAAACAAAAATATGTGAGTAGTAATTTGTGTGTAATAGAAAGAAAATGGAAGAAAAGGAGAGAAATGTAAGGAAATACTAAAATGTGATGAGTGGGTGGGTGAGGTGCGAAGCAGCCTTAGTTTTCCAAAATGTTTAAGAATGAAAGGTTATAAACACACACACACACGCGCGCGCGGTCTGCCCAGAAAGTATTCAGCTGTTGTTAATATAACAACAGAATGGTTATATTAGTGTGACATCCATGCAACCTGGCAGCCAAGGCGAGTGGGCTGGGATGCGCATGCGTGAACAATGACGACTTCTTCACTGTACTGGTCAGCGGGGAGCTAGACAATGCTGAGTGAGCGTGTGTACTATGTGGCTGTCACATTCAAAATGAGTGAGTAAAGCAACGAATCTGCATCGAATTTTGCGTTAAGCTTGGACATTCCTCCACGGAAACTATTCGGATGATTCGGAAGGCTTTTGGGGACAATGCAACGAGTGCAGTGCAAATAAAAGCATGGCTCAAATGCTTCAAAGAGGGCCAAGAATCTGTGGAGAGTGATCCATGTTCTGGAAGGCCTATAACAAGCAGAGCACCTGAGAATGTTGAATGTGTACGGGTTAGGTTAAGAGACACTGGGAGAAGTGTATGAGGTCCCAAGGTGCCTGCTATGAAGGGAACTGAGGTGTCATTGTGCTATGCAAATGTTTCTTTTATGTTGCATTGTCTGCGATAAATGTCTCTATTTTTCCTATTGCATGGCTGGATACTTTCTGGACAGACTATATATATATATCTCAATGGGGAGAATGCGTGTCCCTCAAATTCATATGTTGAAACTCTAATTCCGATGTAATGACATTTGGAGATGGGGTCTTTGGGAAGTAATTGGGTCATGAGGTTGGAGCCCACATGAATGAGATTAGTGACCTTATAAGAGTCCAGAGAGCTAGTAGCTCTCTTTCCACCATGTGAGGACACAACAAGAAGATGGTCACATCTGCAAACTAGGAAGTGGGTCCACACCAGACACCAGCTCTGCCAGCACCTTGATCTTGGACTTCAAAGCCTCTAGAACTACGAGAAATAAATATTTGTTATTTGAGCCACTCAGTCTCTTGTTAGAGCAGCCAGAACTAAGATCAGAAATATACACAGGTTTACTTCATTTTATTGCTGTTTGCTTTATTAAGCTTCAGAGAAATTGCGTTTCTTACAAATTGAAGGTTTATGGCAACACTGCATCAAGCAAATCTATTGGCACCCTATTTCCAATGGCATGTGCTCACTTCATGTCTCTGCATCACATTTTGGTAATTCTTGTAATGTAAATTTTTCATTATTGTTATATCTTTTCTGGTGATTTGTGGTCAGCGATCTTTGATGTTACTATTGTGATTGTTTTGGGGCACCTCTAACCGTGCCCATTTAAGATGGCTAACTTAATTGATAAATGTTACGTGTGTTCTTACTGCTCCACTGCCATCTGTTACCCTCTCTCTCTCCCTCTCCTTGGGTCCCCCTGTGCCTTGAGCTACAGCAATATTGAAATTAGGCCAATTAATAATCCTACAATGGCCTCTAAGTATTCGAGGGAAAGGAAGAGTCACATGTCTCTCACTTTAAATCAAAAGCTAGAAATGATTAAGCTTAGCAACGAAGGCACGTCAGAAGCCAAGATAGCACAAAAGCTAGGCCTCTTGTGCCAAACAGTTAGGCAAGTTGTGAATGTAGAGGAAAAGTTATTAAAGGAAATTAAAGGGGTGACTCCAGGGAATACACAAATGATGAGAAAGTGAAATAGCCTATTGCTGAATGGAGAAAGTTTTAATAGTCTGGATAGAAGATCAAACAAGCCACAACATTCCTTTAAGCCAAAGCCTAATTCAGAGAAAGGCCCAAACTCTCTTCAATTCTATGAAGGCTGAGAGAGATGAGGAAGCTGCAGAAGAAAAGTTTGAAGCTATCAGAGGTTGGTTCGTGAGGTTTAAAGAAAGAAGCCATGTTTATAACATGAAAGTGCAGGGTGAAGCAGTAAGTGCCAATGGAGAAGCTCCAGCAAGTTATCCAGAAGATCTAGCTAACATCATTCATGAAGGTGGCGACACTAAACAACAGATTTTCAATGTAGACAACACAACCTTCTGTTGGAAGAAGATGTCATCTAGGACTTTCTGTAGAGGAGAAGTTAATGCTTGGCTTCAAAGTTGCCAAGAATAGGCCGACTCTCTTGCTAGGGGCCAATGCAGCTAGTGACATTATATTGAAGCCCGATGCTCGTTTACCATTCCCAAAATCCTAGGACACTAAAGAATTATACTGAATCTACTCTGCCTATGCTCTAGAAGTGGAACAACAATGCCTGGATGTCAGCTCATCTATTTACAGCATTGTTTACAGAACATTTTCATCTTGCGGTTGAGACCTACTACTCAGAAAAAAAGAATACTTCCAAAATATTACTTCTCACTGACAATGCACCTGGTCCCTCAAGAGCTCTGATGAAGATGCACACGGAGATTAATGTTGTTTTCATGCCTGCTAACATAGTATCTATTCTGCAGCCCATAGATCAATAAGTAATTTTGACTTTCAAGTCTTATTGTTTAAGGAATAAATTTTGTAAGGCTGTAACTACCATAGATAGTGATTCCTCTGATGGATCTAGGCAAGGAAAATTGAAAACCTCTTGGAAATAATTCACCAATCTGAATGCCATTAAGAGTATTTGTTATCCATGGGAGGAGGCCAAAATAGCCACATTTTAAGAGAAGTTGATTTCAATCCTCATGGATGACTTTGAGGGGCTCAGGAGACTTCGGTGAAGGAAGTACCTACAGATGTGGTGGGAATAGCAAGAGAAGTAGAATTAGAAGGCTGGAGATGTGACTGAATTGCTGCAATCTCATGATAAAACTTGAATGGATGAGGAGTTGTTTCTCGTGGAGGAGCAAAGAAAGTGGTATCTTGAGATGGAATCTACTCCTGGTGAAGATTCTATGAACTTCTTTGAAATGGCAACAAAGGATTTAAAATATTACATAAACTTAGTTGATGATGCAGTAGCAGGATTTGAGAGGACTGGCTTCAATTTTGAAAGAAGTTCTACTGTGGATAAAATGCTATCAAACAGCATCACTTACTAGAGAGAAATATTTTACGAGAGGAAGAGTCAATCAATGTGGCTAATTTCACTGCTGTCTTATTTCAAGAAATGGCCACAGCCACCCCAACCTTCAACAATCATCACAGTTATTGGCCATCAACATTGAGGCAAGACCCTCCACCAGCAAAAAAGTTATGATTTTCTGGGTTCAGATGATCATTAACTTTTTTTAGTAATACAATATTTTTCAATTAAAGTATGTACATTTTTTGGACATAATGCTATTGAGCACTAGACTATAGTATAGTGTAAACATTACTTTTATATGTACTGGGAAACCCTGAAGTTTGTGTGATTCATTTATCGCTGTGTTCATTTTATTGTAGTGGTCTAGGACCAAACTTGCAATATCTCTGAGGTATGCCTGTATATATATATAGGCTTTTGTTGATGCCATGCATGATATTATTTTATTGTTGGCACAATAGAGTTCTGGCTCAGTTCTCTCTTGTTTTCCATTGACGAGTCCTGGGCAGACATAGACTCTTCTCTTTACCTTTCTAGAACCCAATTAATCCGGATCCACGCAAAAGTCATTGTATATCATGGAGAGCTTTCTCCCCCAGCTCTGTGGGTTTTTACTGGTATTTTTCTACAGGACACTGACTCTTTCTTGGTCTTGATGGCATTTTGTGCCTAAATGGACAATCAAATGTAGACCTACATCTCAATTTTTTTCAGTTATATTGACTTTCTTTCCAACTACATTTTAAAAACAATTTAATTTTCCTTACAATAGGGCTCTTTTCCTAACAGTTTCATAACTTTTTCTCTCCTTTATTCTTCTAGGTATAAAGAGTGATAGTCAAATGGACATCTGGAGATCAATGAAACTGAAGTCTATAAGATTTCTTCCCTCATCCCAGGGAAAAGGAAAGCAAATCAAGTATGGGCCTTAAGGAAAAGGAAAGTGTAGCATAGGCTGGTGCTGTGCATCAGGGTGAAGGATGATTCCAACTATTCCTCTCAAGGAGCAAGGAATGGGAAAGTGTCAGGTGGGGAATTGGAGTTCTTATACACCAGGGTGCTTTCCAGTTTAGTTTAAAAGCTGGGCTCTTCCCAGAAGAGCAATCATAGCTATCTTATCCATTCATCCATCCATCCATGCATCTGCCCATCTATCCATCCATTTTCTCATTCATTCATTCCTTCAAACCTGTGGGATTGAGGTCAAAAGCAAATAAAAACAAATTTTACATAGTCACCATTTTCAATTATGAAAGACTGATTTTCTACTCTTTCCCTGTTAAGTGCTGGGTAATTAAGAATGGATAGCTAATAAAGCATGCTAACTACAGCTAATCCCCAGAAAAGGGAAGATCTGGGAATATTCTTTAGAAAATATTTGTCTTGGAGCAATTTATCATCAGCTTGCTGACTTCAGGAGGGGGCTTAAAGCTTTTGCATGAAAGAATGCCAGTGAAAACAATGTTCTGGGAAATGTCAAGCACTGCTAAATGGTAATTTGAGCATGGAATTATCACACAACTTGATGTTTTAAAGACGGGGAGGGATTTAAGACGAAAAAAGTAGAGTAAAATATATGTTATCCTGGAAAATTCTCCAACCTCCCTGACCATCATCAACATTTTTCTAATAATGGTAGAAATAATTGACCTCTTCAAAACTTATTGGCACTTCCAGGTGCTCATATAATTGCACTGAGGAATCTACAGGTTTCTTTTCATATTAAAGTTAGCTTGCAGTTTCATGAGAACTCCACTAAGTATCCACCCTCATCCCTAGCATGCATTGAATTGATTTCTCTATTTCAAAGAACAGTTTTCAAATGTGGACTCTCTTAAGGAACATTTTATATATATATATATATATATACACACACACACACATACACACATTCACTAAAAACTCCAGATAGTTTCCTTTATGTTGGATTAAAAGCCAGCTAAAATAAAGCCTTTGAAAAACTTTCCATTTTGAGAATATGTCCTTGTCTTCTACATCTTGTTAATTATGAACTAAAACACAGTAGAATAAACACAGTAAAAGCAAAGGGAAATAAACCATAAAGAATTAAAAGGAAAAGAAAAAGAGGCAAAGGACAGTTTTGAAAGCAATGTTATTTTTTATTATTTGGTGCAGAAAACTGTGAAGCCCATAAAACAATCTACAGGAAGTGAGAAAGATTTCTTCTCATTACTGGCCTTGAGGCAATTTTTTAAGCTGCCATAAACTGACAAACAGACATGATGGATATCATTATAAAATACACTGAGTTGGAAAATGGAGCACGGAATGAAATGGTCCACATCAAAGGGAAAAAAAAGTAAGTCCCACAGAGTTCTCCACAGGGTGAATAGCTCCAGGACTGTTAAAGACCCACATCATAAAATTAGCCCCAACCTTGCATGAGTTTTTTTTCTTTTTTTTTTTTTTTTGGAAGATCATATACTCAACCTATTATTATTTATATCTTGTGATTCCAAAATTCATGTCAAGACCTACCAAGTAAAATTAAGGCTAATAGCCCCAATCTTGTGCTTGAACAGACAACTACTATAATGAATCTCTTCATATGTAAAGAAAGCATTTTGGGGGCAAAAAACCATCAGTGCCAATTTTTCCTGTGTTCAGACTCATTGGGGGTGAGGATGGGATATGTGTCCATTAGTGCTTTTAGGCCCACGGGGACTGTTCTTTTTGTGTGAATGCCAAATTATTCCAAAAGAGTGAACAGCAATTCTTCCAATGCCTCTATGTTGAAGGTGTTAGAGGAATTGTGTCCCTTCTGTTTTTTATTTTATTTCATTTTTTTATTTTTAAAATAAATAGAGCCAGGGTCTCGCTCTTGCTCAGGCTGGTCTCAAACTCCTGAGCTCAAGCTATCTTCCCACCTCGGCCTCCCAGAGTGCTGGGATTACAGGCGTGAGCCACCGCGCCCAGCCCATATGTGCCCCTTCTGTTCTAAGGCCTCAAGGTGGCTGGTCAGGCAAGGACCAGTCCTGCAGGACTCACTCCTTTCTTCCTGCTGCGGACCTGGTTGCACCATGACAGACACAGAGAGCTATGCAGTTACAGCAAAATCGCAATGTGATCGGAAGAAAAATCTACCTTCAAACTCCAGCCCTGCCCTAGGCTAAACACTGTGGCCTCTGGCTGTGTCACTTAAGTTACTGGCACTTGCATTTTCTCATCTTTAAAACAGGTATAACAACATCTACCTCACACGACTATTGCAAGCATGAGCGAAATAAAGTATGTACATCAGGAACATAATTAATTATTGCCATATCTGCATCGATTGACTGTCTTTAATAGGCGATCCCTGGTCAGGGATTGCATATAGTAAATAGCCCCAGGATTTTTGGATTTATGAAGAATGGCTTCCTGCAAAGATTGGGTAGGGAGGGCTATAAGGCGGAATTGTGTCATAACTAAACATTCCTTCCTGTTTGTGATCATATCCCACTCATCTCAGAGAGTTTGTCTTTTCCGGCCAGAGAAAGTCCTAAAGGAGAAGGAAGCACCCAGGGATGGGGTGCCTCCCTCCGTGTCCCATACCTGTCCTTGTTTTGTTGGAACTCCTGCTTGTCCATGTCCTTGAAACTATTAGCAAAGCTTCATCCTGGGTGAACTCTCCAGCTCTCGCTTTCCACCAATTTAAATGGGACTACTAATGTTCGCCTTATCTCTCTCAGTTCCCTCGTGATAGAAATAGCACCGGACGTAAAAGTAGTTTAGTAAGTTATAAGTTTTACCTACACGGTCTAATTTAAAGCAGCATTCACAAAACAGTACAAACACTGAGTTCCAAGAAAACTGGTCATCATGGACTTCCCTGATCTCAACACTCCCTGCTCCCCCAGTCGATTTAACTATTCCCATCAGATTTCAAACTTTTATTTTAGCTTTTTCTTTCTGGTTTTATATTATGGTGAGACCAGGAAATGTACCCTTTTCAACTATCATCTTTCCCAGTGCCTACAAGAATGCCTCATTCACAGTGGGGATCCACGGATGCTTTGCAAATCGAATTATTTCCACCGGTGGGTTTTCTATGGAAATGTTAAACACCTCCTCATACTTCTCAGGAAGCTTCCTGTCTGGGATATTGCTTAAAGGAGATTGTCATAGGTTCTAAGAGTGATAGCTACAGAATCATGGCATTTTTTGAGCTAGAGGAGAACTTGAATACTATGAATTCTGCACTATTATTTTTCTAAATGGTTAATTGAAGGCCCAGTGAGAAGGAGGGGTCACTCAGAGTTACCCAGCTTGAAGGTGACAGAGACAAGACTGGGAAATAGCTCCCCCACTGCTATCATTGCCCCTGTTCTTATTATTGTCTCATATATATATAAGCATTTAGAAACTTTCAAGTATTTCTAAAAGAGAGTATAAATGGTGAAAATGAAGCAAAAAAAAAAAGTGGGATGTAGTGTGCAAAATATTTTACTTTTGGAAAATATTAAATTATGATGATTTAGATAAAACATATATGATGTGGGTATGGGCATACTTGATTGGCTGTGTTCATTGGGCATTTGATTTTATCAGTGTTATGAATCACGATAATTTCCTTTGGACTAAAGTACCATTTGAAAATAGGGAAAATAAAACCTCTGCTGCTTTCTTCTAAACACACACACACACATTTTTTTAACATTATTTTATTTGGCTGCATACAGATTACCATTAAAAACAAATCTACAGATTAATCAATTTTGGTTTTTATAATTCCATTTTAGAAGTTTCTGCATCTGCAGGGTCTAATACCATTTGTTGAAGAGTCCATTGTCATTTTCCCATTGAATTGCCTAGAGCACCTTTGTCTAAAATAGCCATAAGGATTTGTGTGGGTCTATTTCTGAATGCTTTACTCTGTTCGCTGGATCTATTTGTATACTTTCACCAAGACTACACTCTCAAGATTACTGAAGCATCACAATAAACCTTAAAAATTGAGGAACAAGAGTTATCTAACTCGATTCTTCTTTCTAAAAAGTTTTTGGGTTATTTTCATCTCTTTGCCTTTTCATAAAAATTTTATAATCAGCTTGCCTGCTTCTGTGTGAAACACCTGTTCAATTTTGATTGAAATTGCATGAAATCTATAGGAATACTTGACATATTTTCTCAGTTAGGTCTTCTTTTCCATAAGCACAGTATGCCTTTCTGTTTATTAAAGTCTTTGTTGATTTAGTTCATCATTGTTTTATAGTTTCCAATATATAGATCCTGTACATGTTTTATTAGTTTTATGGCTATTTCATTCTACTTGGTATTTTTATAAAGTGTTCATTGCTAGAATATAGACATGTGATTGATTCCCGAGTGTATACTGTACTTGTAGCATTAAACTTTGCTAAGTTCATTTATTCTATCTAGAAGTTTTTTGGTAGATTGCTTGGAAGTCTTTGCATAGACAATGGTGTTGTCTATAAACGAGGCCAATTTTATCTCTTCCTTCCCAATCTGAAGGTCTTTTATTTTTTATGCTCCAATACGATGGTTAAAACTTCCAGTGCAATGTTGAACAGGAGTGATGGGAATAGACGGTAGACTTCTTGCATTGTTTCTGGTGTTAATGGGAACACATTGGGTCTTTTGCCATTAAATATGATGCTAGCTATAAGGTTTTTTTAAAGATGTTTTTCACTGGGCTTGAGGAAGTTCCCTTCTTTTCCAAGTTAGTGTAACTGGCTCCATAAGCAAGAAAACTTTTTTTTAATAGTTTTTTAAAAATAGTTCTCATATGTTTCAAGTTCCCAGGCCAGGAAAATTTGCTGCCCAGAACTTTGTAACTTTTTGTTGCACCGATGCATTCGCTTTTGAGTTACTTTCCCAGAAATGGCAGAGCCTCCTTGCAGCCACTAGATAACTACAAAGACTTACACCACCTGTTTGTCCGGAGAAGTCAACATAAACAACACCCCACCACATATCGTACCCAAGGACCTGCTGAGCAGCCTATTCCCCGCAACACGCCTGTGCACAAGCCCGAAAGAATGACCAATGTTAACCCCTAGCTCATTATACTACTAAAATCCCCGCCCTGGGAGGGACTTACTCACCATGCCCTGCACTCTGCCCCAAACACGCAATGATGCTCACTTCCTTCATGCATTATTCATCTCACCTCCAGAAGAAAACCCCGACCTGGTTGGTCGGGGAGGTGGATTTGAGGCAGTGCGTTCCTCCCACCTCTGGGTTGATGCGTCCTCTGCAATAAATCCTTTCTACCTTGACAATTCTCCTCGTCTCAGTAATTAGCTGTCTGTGTGGCAAACAACAGAGACAACCCCCCTTGTGGGTTCGTTAACATTAGCTGATGGTTTTTATTATAAATTGTCAACATTGACACATTGCCAGTTGATTTTTCTGCCCCAATTGGTATAATAATTTTTTCTTTATTAAACTGTTAGTAATGTACATTCCATTGATTTTTCTGATATTGAAACAACCTTGCATTCTTAGGAAAAAAACTCCACTTAGTCATTTGTATTGTATTAGTCAGGGTTCTCCAGAGAAACACAATCATCCACATTTAGGATTGTTTTGTCTTCTTAGTGAACTAAGCTTTTTATCTCTCTTTAATCCTGGCGATTTTCTTTGTCCTGAAGTTTACTTTGTCTGATATTAACATGACCACATTAGACTTCTTTTGATTAGTGTCTGCGTGGTATATCTTGTTCCATTCTTTTACATTTTTCAATCAATATTACTTCTAATACTGACATCGTCCTTCATTTAATCCTTTTGTGCTCTTCATTTTGATCCAAGTTTCTGACCTATAGTATTTTTCTTTTCCCTGAAAAACCCGTGTTTATCTATCAGTGGTTATGTTAAGGATTGCAATGAAAGTACTTAACTTTTTACAGTCTGCCTGGAATGAATATGTTGCAACTTCAAGTGGAATGGAGGAATTCTTTCACCCTCTCACTCTCTCTCCTTTATTATGTAATTGTCTTATATATGACATCCATGTAGACTGGCAATTCCACTGGACAATGCTATAATTTTTGTTTCAACTCTCCAAAATATTTTTAAGACTTCAGGACGATAAGAGCAGTTTATTATATTTACCCAGATAATTATCATTTCTGCTCTGTCTTCATTCCTGATGTTCCAAGTTTCCTCTTGGAATAATTTGTCAGTAGAACATTCTTTCGCAATTTTTTGAGAATACCAAATTATTTTTCCTTCAGTTGAATTTTTTTTTTTATTGTGCTTTCATTCCTCGATGATACATTCCTGGGTATGGAACTCCTAAATGACTGTTCTTTAAAAAAAACATGAAACAAATAAAATAAATCCCACAACATTTTAAACACTTTAAAAATGTTCCATTTCCTTCTGTCTTCTTTTGATTTTTTCATGAGTAATCCACAGACACTTGAATCATTCCCTCACAATCCCCCAGAAGTAATGTCCTGTTTTTTTCTGGCTGCCTTCAAGAATTTTCCTTGTCTCTAGTTTTCAGCAGTTTGATGCAGATGTGCATAGTCATGGATTTCTCTTGTTTAGAGAGCATAAGCTTCTTGAACCTGTAGATTTATGTCTTTTGCCAAATTTGCAACATTTCCAGCTAATATTTCTTCGTGTGTATGCTTGCACGTGTATGTGAGCTGCATTCTGCATTCTTTCTTCCCTTGTTCTAGAAATGTTTCACCTGTTGGTATCGCTCAGCAGTTTCCTGTGACTTTATTCATCATTTATTGGTCAGTCTTTGTTTATTTCTGTTGTTCAAATTGGACAATTTTTATTGAATATAATCAAGACCACATTTTTCTCTGTCATTTTTATTTGCCTTTTGAGCCCATTCAGTGAATTTTTAATTTCAGTTTATTGTATTTTTCAGTTTAAAATTTTCTATTTAGTTCTCCTTTGTATCCGATTCTATTCATTAGAAGAGTGTTTTACTTGTTGAAGCATTTTTATAATAGCTGCTTTAAAGTCTGTTTTAGAAAATTTCAATATCTGTGTCATCTTGGCATTTTTTAAAAAATTATCTTTCCCACACCAATTGAGAGTTTTGTGGTTAGTAATTTTGGATTGTATCTTCAACATTTGCAATGTGTTATTTGATGCTGGCTCTTGTTTCAATCCCATAGATAATGCTGATATTTTTGTTTTAGCAGGCAATCTACCAAATTTTGCTCAGGCCACAAGGGTGGACCACCTTTCTGTGGAATTTGGCCCCAGTGACAATGCCATTTTCAAAGCCCTTGCAGTGGTATTAGGGTTTGTCCTAACTGTTCACCATCAGTTGCCAACTGAGACACGGATGTTAGTGTATCCTGTAGTTTATTTTTCATAATCTATTTATTCTGTATATGGTCAGGTCCATGAAAGTGTAGCTCAGGGTTGAGCCCAGGAGTTTATAAATAACTTTGTTCAACAGATTTCATGCATTCGTTCCTCCACACAACCACCCCATTTCTTTATGATTTTCTTGAGATCCCCCCTCTTTTTTTTTTTTGTCTTCTGGACAGAAAGAAGGAGATTGAGTTTTTTTCACTATGCTGCATACTTTCTGCAGCTGTGCTCAAGTCCAATACCAAACAGCGAGAGGACACAGATTAGTGGGTGACTGCCCCTACCTGTTGGTGTCCTTGCATCTGATTAGAGAGAAAAGCTCTTGGGCCATGCAGTCCTTACAAACAAGAGATACAAGACAGGGTATTTCTCTTGCCACACTCAAGCATTAAGAGACCCCTTTCTGACTACTCATGCTAGACTACAGGATTTCCCCTGGAATTCTGTTTGTCCCAATGCCTGCTTCTGGGTTTTGGGCTTCATTGTGTCCTTGCTGAGAAACACTGGAGGAAAACGATTGGTAAACTTACCAATGGTTCAATGATACTTCAAATGCTGTTCTCTTCCAAATGGTTACTAGTTATTTTTCAGAGTCCACAAATAGCTGCTTTCTGTCCAGATTTTACAGCTTCATATAGTGAAAGAACAGGATATATATGCTTATTCCATCCTACCTAGAATCAGAACCCATGAGTCTACTAATATTTAAATTATTTAAAATTAAGTAAAATTAGAAATCAAATTTGAGTCACACTAGCCAGATCTCACATGCTCAACAGCTGCATGTGACCAGTGGTTATGATGTTAGACCAGAACAATTTCTATCATCACAGAGAATTCTATGTCAGAAATAGTCTAAATTAACTAACAAACTCAAATGAAAAACTTATCCTTAAATACTTCTAATTATTTTCACATACGTATTTTATTTTCTATGTAGAAGAGTTCTAAAAATGCCCCCAAATCATATCTCACATATATATGCTAAAATTGTGATGTTATGTAGTAAAAATTTTCGGATCTCCTCTCTGTAACAAACAGAAAACAGGCAGACAGCTCAGGAAGCACTCCTGCAGCCTGTTGCCTCCGGGAAGTAGCCGGGCAGGGCTCTTTCTCTCATTTTCAGGGCTGTTTGTGGTGCCTCAATTCCACCTGACGACACTAACAGAAACTGGCAGTTACCTGTTGCTCCAGGAGTTGCCAGTCCTGTGGCTAACTGATGCTATTTTTAGAAACATTATCCACCGGTAATAGGGAAAGGTGTATGGAGTTTTGTCTTCCTCGGGACAGGTGGGGTCTGGGCCTGCCTGGGCAGGTGCTAACCACGGTGTCACAGACTGGAAGATGCTGACGGACCCGCTGCCTGGAGGAACTCTGAGGAGCCCTGGAGTGGAGATGGGTGGAGACGGCTGAGGGCACCCTGCAGTGTCCCTTCCTTAGGTGCCCAGGAAGGCGTGAGAGCACAGAGGACATCAGGACTCCAGGGCATCCTGGGGTCATTTCACTCTTCAGAGGAGGTCATTGTTCACGTGCTCTGCACTGGCCAGGCAGGGCTGTAGGATGTTTTGTAAGCTCAGCTTTCTTTTGAACCCTGGAGAAAACATCTCGATTTTTTTCATCAGGATGCTCATAGCCCTGTGGATCTTATTTCTCCCTGAGTATTGTAGCTTCCACAGACTGCTTTCAAGAAGATGACCCTGAATGGCCAATGTCAGGGCTGGGCAGGACTCTTTCAAGTCTTTTTCCTCTAAAGGGTGCGCTCACAGGCTTGAATGTGCCGATGTCCTGGTGCTTCTTTGCACAGCATGGGTCTAGTGGCCAAGGGTGTGCCCTGCAGCTCCCTGGCTGGCTGGGACAGGACATGTGGGAAGCCCAAGCTGAGAGGACAGAGCACGGGGCCACCTGGGGACAGTCCCCTCTCCCACACTTAGCAAACACACTATTTCATGTTCCTTCCCAAGGGTATTTCTATTTATGGACACAAGTCTTTGTTTTCCCTCTCGCCTTTCCTTCTCCATGTTTTCAGAGACTCCGAATATAGTGACATCCTGAGTGGCATTTACCAAACCCTGGGGAAGGCTTCTCTTAACTAAGAACCATGGAGAGAACAACAAGGAGTTAGAGTTTCTTCTTCTAGCATGGGGCGAATGCATGACTTGGGCTCTGGATGCAATGTCCCCACCAGAGACCGTAGCAGCTGAACACAGATGGGTCTGGCCATGGCATGTTAGCTATGGAAGCCACTCATTCTGTGGTTTTTGTGGCGTTGCTCGCACTGGTAAATAGCCAGGCCAGAATGTCCACATCAGAGTCGACTGAAGGTTATCCCTGTAGAATTGTGCTTTTTAAAATTTTTTTATTTTTAATTATTATGGGTACATAATAGTTGTATCTTCACAGAGTACATGTGATATTTTGATATTTGACATAGGTGTCCAATGTGAATTAATCAAATCAAGATAATTAGGGTATCCATCACCTCAGGCATTTAACATTTCTTTGTGTTAGGAACATTCTAATTTTACTTTCAGTTATTTTAAAGTGTAACATAACTTATTGTTGATTATAATCACTTTGTTGTGCTAAGGTGCACAATTATAGTTAGATAGCTAGCAATGAGCTTTTAAATTCTGCACAGTGTAGCACCCTGGGTCTACCTGTGGGGGTGTTTCTCATGCGGGCTCTTGTCCAGTCAGTGAGGACTGCAGTTAGGGGAGAGAACAGATTGAAAATAGCTGATATACTCTGGTGACAACACAAGACAGAGTGAGGCACAAACAACCTGCCGAGAGACCATGGGGAGAAGAATGATTAATTCTGACATGAGCCGTATACACAAAAGGAGAACAACAGAAATGAAACATAAATGGAATCGACAATGTACCTTCAACAATAAATAATGCATGTCGATAAACAAACTTTGTGCCAGTCCTCCCAGTGTCCCTTTGATGTGTGGTGATGTCACCACACAGAGTCAATGTTTGGAGCTTGAGGCATATGCTGGTGCTCCTTGGTCTGTGAACTCATTTCTGTGGGTGTCTCGTGATCTAATTTTCTTATTTCTTAGTATTTAGCCAGATTGCTATTCTCTGACGCTGAAGAGTTAAAGGATTTATCTTTTTGTAGTCAGGCACGAGTGTATGTAGCAACAATAGCTCACTTCCTCCTGTTTATAAAACTGCAACAAGAAAGCAATGCCCCCACAGCCTGCTGGGGAGATTGATGGGGACTCTGGGGACCGGCAGTGGCACAGGGAGCTGAGAGTCCTTAATCTTCCAGCGAGCCACAGGCTCCTTGGGTTTTCCGCATCTAGCGCGCAGAATGTTCTAGCAGCAGCAGCCCTGTTAACCTCTCAGGAGAGGCATTTGAATAAACGCTTTTGAACTCGTGTAGTATATTTTATCTGTAAGGACGGAAGTACATAGTTCACCCTGGCATCCTGCGTATTTCAAATTACTATCGATAAGCGCCAAGCTGACATTTTTTGGAGGATAATTTTTCCAGTAGCTTAAAATAACGTTTTAGATGCTCTTTGTAATAGCATGTGAAATCGGTCCAGGTATTATCCTTCTTTTTGTAAGATAGGGAAGCAATGGCCTCAAAGGAAAATGCCTTTGAGGAGATGTCCTCATGGTCACTTCCCACACAGTTTATAACACTCTTTCATATCACAATGGTATGTTTGCATTTCTAAACCCACCTAATAATGGCTAGTGTATTTTATTTAGGAAGAGGAGCAGGGTGGCTGTTATTGTTCTTTTCTATAGATAGAAATTGAGAACACAGAGGGGATCCATGATGGGAGAGCCAAGACAGAACACATATCTTGTCGTTGCTCTTCCAGCCAGGAAACAGAAGGTAGCAGCATGGGTAATTGAGCCAAACGCATGCTCTCTCTCTCTAGCACACATGAAGCAGCTTCCGTAAAGGCAAATCCTGCAGGAGAACACGTCCAGGAAGACCTGCAGCCAGAGGAAACCTGTCCACAGCCCTCTGAAGGCCATCGTAAAAGAAGATGTAATCAAGAGACCTTGCTCAAATACCAGCAGGACTCAACGTGCAAGGAAGTTTGAATGTCACCGGTTAAGCACTTAGACCAGAGCAAAATCATACCTGGTATGATGGAAGCAGATTCAGGATGACTTAGTTTTAGTTTGGACGGAGCCAGGTGCTTGTCATTATTATTTTGGTGTTACCTTTTTGCACTCCCACCTTGAGAGAGAACAAATATTCTTTTGAAATCACTGTGAAATTACATGGTCCTTAAAAACAATTTCATGTGTTTAAAAAGTAATTCAACTCATTATAGGAAACTTGGAAAATGAAACAGTCAAAGCCATTATATCCACTGCTGTTTTCTCTTAGTATTTCATGTCTGGACCCTAAAGGCACTTAAGAAATATTTATTGACTGAATGAAATGAACCCCAAATCCAGCCAGAGATAACCTATTCATATTTGGTATACAAGTATAAAATGAAAATGCTCTTGCATAGTTTGAGTTCAATTGATAATACATATACTTCCTGATCTCTGTGTGTATATATGTGTAATATATAGCTACATTAAATATACATATAGTGTTTTATATGTACATACATACACACACATACATATCATATGTGCACTCACAAAAAAATAACTAGATTTATTCCATAATTACTGCTGATCATGGAGTGCTTTCTACGCTTTTACTCACAATATTAACCCAGTAAAATCCAGTAAAACTTACCAAAGTGACTACTCCACTGTTCTCTGACAACACCAATGGGAGAAGAATTAAAATGTGATATTGTTGACAAAGAGAGCGCATCCGTCTTTCTCCCATACTCATTCATATCCAATATTTAATGCCACCTTCAACATACGTTACAAATCTGAACAGTATCTATCCCCTTACCACATGACAGGAAACATGTATTAAAAGATTTATTGCAAGGATTTGGTTTATGTGATTGTGGGGACTGAATATGCAAATTGGAAATCTGCAGGGCAGGCCATCGGGAAGAACTGAAGCTGCGGTCCATGGGGGAATTGTTTTCTTCTTCAGGAAGCCTCAGCTCTGATCTTAAGGGTCTTCAACTGATTAACTCAGGCCAACCAGTTTACCTAGAATAATCTCCTTTACTTAAAGTCAGCAGATAGGAACTTTAACCACATCTACCCAAATACCTTTGCAGCAACACTAAGATTCGTGTTTGATTGAATAACTGGGGACTGTAGCCTAGCCAAGCTGATACGTCAAAAAGACCATCACGACTTTCAATACCTTAACCAAGCCAGCATCGCCCACCTGGCACCTGGATGGTGTGATGCTAATTGGTCTTCCTGCTTCCACACATAGACTTCTATCATCTACTCTCCTGTCAATAGACCACCAGGTCTTAATACGACTGCATTTTCCTTACAATTTCCTACTTGGCTAATTCAGTTTCAGGCACCTTGGACAATTTTGCTGTTTCTTGGACATGCCAAGCATACCCTTGATCAGGGCTTTTGGACCTGTCATCCGCTCTGGAGGAGACATCCTTCAGATAGTCACGTGGCTGACTCTCTCACTTAATTCAGGTCTTAGCTCAAAGTCACTTCCTCAAGATCATGGAACAGTATGAATACAATGATTAGAAACTTGGACATGAGCCACACAGTCTGAACTTGAAATAATGACACCACTTGCTGATTGTGTGCCCTTGGACAAGTTGCTAAACTCACACACCTACCTTACACAATTGTGAGGATTAGATGTTTTCACATATAAAAAATGAACTATGTTAAGTGCTAGCTTTATTTCCTGGCCACCTTATCTAAAGTTGTATTCTGTTGCTCTAATCTCCACCCCTTCATTTTTCTTCATTGCACTTCCATATTGTATTATTGTCTAAGATTTAAACAAATTATTGTTTGTTTTCTCTATTAGTCCTCCATGAGGACAGGGACTTTGTCTTGTTTATTGTTCTCTCCTCATTGCATAGAACAGTTCCTGGTACATATCCAGTAAATGTTTGTTGAATGCATTGATGAATAAATTACTGCCAAATGTAATGTATATAGCACATTATGTTTAAGTAGAGAAAACTGCACTACATCTTTCTTTTTGCTGTTAAAGAGGTTGTAATCCTTTCATTTTATCTAGCTTTTCTAATGTAACCTTTAAAATCTATCATTCTACTTCACAATCTCAAGCTCAACTCTCGCTAGCCCCTGACCTCCTGGCCATTTCAAGCTCATGCAGATGTTGTGCTAGTTCTGATTTATGTGTCTACACAGTTACCCACCAAGGCACCCTGCTCCAGCCCAGATCCCTGGAGGGGACGCCTGTCTCCTCCTTTTCCGAAATGTGGTTCAGAATTCTTCCCAACGGTAACATTCCTCTAAGCCTTTTTCAGTCAGCACTATGTTATTTTGTATATCATTGCTCTGGGTTCCTTAATTTAAAATTCTATATTTTGGACCTCTTAAAAATTTCTGTATTATATTTGGGTTTTTTTTCTCTACTCTTTTCATATTCTAGCTAGATGAAGCATATTGAGAACAATGTCCATGCTTCTCACACATGGTGAGCTGTTCTTGAGATTGTAAATTCTCACTCAATGCTTCTCCAAAGATCTGGCTCAAGTCCCTGATACTCCGTGCCCTAGCTGTGTGACTGTGAGCAAGTCACAAAAATAAAAACATATTGTCCGTTTCATGTTAACCTTGTGGGGTTCTTATTCTTATAGTTTATCATCCAGACTTTTTGGATGACATTTTGGGGAGTAAAATAAAAATTTTAAATAGTTAAACTTGTCTCATTTTTAATATATATATATATATATATATATTAACTGACAAATAAGGGTCATGATATTGGTGGATCTATAGTATAGCTTTATTGTAAAACAATTTTTTAAATAAAAATATTTCTATAAAACTAAAAATAATATATTAATTCATGTACATTAAACAAAAAATTCTTTATGTTGATTATCTGAACATTAAAAAAAAAGGTTATGTAGGATCATGTTTCTTGATTTGTATTCACATATTTTTGTCCATTTCTTAACTTCATCTTTGATAATGTGTATCTGGCATTTTCTGAACTTTTGGTTCTAAATATTATTTCAATTTTTAAATAAAAGTAACTGCTTTCTGCTTCAAAGTTGCATTTAATGGTTAATCAATGTGAAAGTATTTTCATATTCAAGTGACTCTTTTCTATAAACCATTTTTTTAAACCTGAGGAAAGAAATGGTAAGTGCCTAGTCACCAGGTAAAATCAGAGTACTACTAAATGGAAAATATTCTCAAGTCTATTTGTTTCACATCGAAGCATATAAATATTTCAGCCCAAATGTTTCCATAGACACTGGCTTTTTGTCCTCATATAAAGTACTTTTTTTTTTTTTTTTGGTCATGTATGTTTACAAGTAAGACTTGTTAACAAATTGTTTCTATTTATGATTATTTTGAATGTTTCATTAAATTTACATAGTTCACCAAATTATCGACTTTCTCAATATAGTTCCAGCACAGAATATAAAATTAATCCAGTTACAAATAGGGATTTGGGATATTATAAAACTCAATTATAGAAACACAGAACTAAATCTCATATAACAGTTTAGCTCTCATCTGTCAGTAATTGGGGGTCCTCCCTTTATTTTATGAAAGTAAACATCATGATTATTCTCTTTGAAAATTTTACATCAATAATTGCAAATTCCTGAAAGTTTCCAAGACTTCTAAAGCTGTGACTTGCCAGGTTGCTAGTTATAAATGATATATACTATATGGCAAAATTTAAGTATATTTCTAATCTATGGATTTCTTAATTTATTAAGAACATGGTTTTTACCAAAATGCCATGCTCCACCGAAATGTCTATTTGTATCATTGCTATAAAATTAAATAAATGTTTTCTTTAAAATAGAATTT
>RJWJ010001063.1:66672-142307 GCA_004363605.1 Indri indri
GGAAACACTCTTCTAGACATTGGCCTAGGCAAAGAATTTATGAAGAAGACCCCAAAGGCAATCACAGCAACAACCAAAATAAATAAATGGGACCTGATCAAATTAAAAAGCTTCTGCACAGCCAAAGAAATTGTCACAAGAGCAAACAGACAACCTACAGAATGGGAGAAAATTTTTGCATGCTACAAATCTGATAAAGAGCTGATAACTAGAATCTACTTAGAACTCAGGAAAATCAGCAAGAAAAAATCAAACAACCCTATCAAAAAGTGGGCAAAGGACATGAACGGAAACTTTTCAAAAGAAGACAGAATAATGGCCAAAAAACATACGAAAAAATGCTCAACATCTCTAATCATCAGGGAAATGCAAATCAAAACCACAATGAGATATCACTTCTCTCCAGTGAGACTGGCCTTTATCAAAAAGTCCCAAAACAATAAATGTTGGTGTGGATGCAGAGAGATAGGAACACTCATACACTGCTGGTGGGACTGCAAACCAGTGTGACCTCTGTGGAAAGCCATATGGAGATACCTTAAAGAGATACAAGTAGAACTACCATTTGATCCAGCAATCCCATTACTGGGCATCTACCCCAAAGAACAAAAGTCGCTCTATGAAAAAGACACCTGCACCCGAATGTTTATAGCAGCACAATTCACAATTGCAAAGGTGTGGAAACAGCCCAAGTGTCCATCAATACATGAGTGGATTAGTAAAATGTGGTATATGTATACCATGGAGTACTATTCAGCTTTAAGAAACCATGGTGATATAGCACCTCTTGTATACTCCTGGATAGGGTTGGAACGCATTCTACTAAGCGAAGTATCCCAAGAATGGAAAAACAAGCACCACATGTACTCGCCATCAAATTGGTAGTAACTGAACAACACAGAAGTGTACATATAAGAATAACATCTATTGGATGTCGGGTAGGGAGGGAGGGGGAAGGGGGAGGGGCGAGGGGGAGGTGGGGACAGATATATGCATACACAAAGAGTGCAATGCACACCATCTGAGAGATGGATACACTTGAAACTGGGACTTGGGGGGAAGGGGGGGCAAGGGCAACATACGTAACCTAAACATCTGTACCCCTATAATAACAAACAATAAAAAAAATAATAAAATAAAATAAAATAGAATTTTACTGAATTTAAAACTATCTGCAGTGATAACTGATATCTTACCTTCTATCTAAATAAACATCCCAAAGCTTAAATTTAATTCCAATTTATGGAAAAATAGAATATATATTGAAATGTAGTAACAAATAATTTTACATTTAAAATATGTGATGGCCCAGATATAAAATGGTATCATTTAACTTTTGAGAAGTTGTTACCAAAACTACTTTATTTACGTAGTTATACATCATTATTTTCCAAATGGAGCTAACATTAACACCTGCTTCACTCTTTATGTATGAATGAAAAATGTAAAATCAAAACTAAACAGAACTAATTTAGTTACTTGATCTAAATGATAAGTCTAGCGCTTTCTGCAACTGAATGAGGATTGGTGACTTTTCCATTTCCCCTCGTTCCTTACGCATCTATCTGGAATTTTTCTGGGAGGAAGATTTGTCCTTTATTCCTCATTTATTTTTTCAATTATTTATTCCTATCAATATGGGCTCATGGATATTTACTTCATGTGGATTATAATCCAAGAATATCAATATTTATTTTGCTGCTAAAGTTGTTCCACCTTTGGCCATCATGAGCTCTTTTGGGCTGACTCCTGTTCTTTGCAATATGCCCCATTCTTTTCTTTTCGTTGTTCTGGGTGTGTTTTGTTTTGGGCACTTCCTTATTTGCTGGCATTACAAGATATTGAAGGCTCATTGAGTATGTTTATTGCCCCAGCTGAAAATCAGCCATTTCTCCAAAGAACCCTGGTCCCTTTGATTGAAAAATGGTATTTAGGAACCAAGATCTGGGTACTAGGTGTGCTCATTGCTACTGGGGTGTCATTGATGCCAGCCCGCCCAGTGAACAGAGCTAGGAAATCAATCTTTGTATGCTAAGTCATGTGTACATACACATCTATGTTTATTTCCATGTCCACATATCTATTAATATAAATATGACTTTATATTTATATCTATGACTCTAATCCAGCATTCTAGCTTTCCTCTCTTGCTCTTTTGAAACTTCTTTCTGGGATAGTAAGAAACCTGGCTCCCATTATGTACAAATTATAGTCATCCCTCAGTATATGCAGAAGATTGGTTCTAGGACCATCACATATACCAAAATCCATGCATACTCAAGTTCTGAAGTACACCCTATGGAACCCACATATATTAATACAAAAAGCCTTTTGTATATGTGGGTTTTGCATCCCACGAATACTATATTTTCCATCTGTCTTTGGTTGAAGAAAAATCCCAGTATAAGTGGACTCAGGCAGTTTAAATCTGTGTTTGTTCAAGGTTCAACTGTATTTATTAATACTTACTTGCTTAATCCTACTATGCATGTAAAGTAGTTTCACAATTGCTGGCCTATAGCCCTGTGAGAAACAAAACTAACAATTAGAGTACCATGTTTATGTATAGTTCCTTTTGTCTTTTGTCTTCAATATGCAGTCGGAACACTGTTTGCCAAAGTTACACAGGTCTGATCATTTTTTCCTACCACCCCCAATGAGGATATGGCATACTTTTCCAATGCAGTGTGTTAGTTTTCTATTGTTGTGTTAATTTGCCACAGCCTAAGCTAAAAACAGTATTGATTTATTTGCTTACAGTTTGGTGGGCTGGAAGTCCAGAGGGGATCCACTGGGCTCTTTGTTGAGGGCCTCACAAGGCATTGGCTGTGCTGAGCTGAGCCTCCAGGCTCTGAGGAAGAACCAGCTTCCAGGCTCACTCAGGTTGTTGCCACGTGCCGGTTCCTTGCAGCTGTAGGAGCAAACGAAATCTTTTGTTTTCCTGCTGGCTGTTGACTGGCATCCCCCTCAGATCCTAGAAGTTACTCTCCATCCTTGCATGTTTCCCCCTCAAACTTCAAAGCTTATGGAGTTCTGCTTCTGTTTAGAATCTGACTTCTGCTACCAGCTGGAGTAAACGCTGCCTTTAAACTATGCACGGGATTAGATGAGATTCACCTGAAAAATTTCTCTTTTGATTAACCGAAAGTCAACTGATAAGTAGTCTTAATGATATCTGAAAAACCCCACTTGGCAGGTAATATAACATAGTCATGGCTGTGGTATCTTGTCATAGTCACAGTGCCAGGGATCAAGGTAGAAAATCTCAGGCACTGTTTTGGAATGCCACTTACTACCTGCTGTTCCATTCCTCTGTCACCATCTGAATTCCATCCTGGGATCCCCGTTATCCAGGATGACTTTTGAATGTTTGGGAGCTGCTGGGTATGTCTGTTACCTTGGTTGTGTTGATAATAGTATCATGGGTGTTAACATAAATCCAAACTCATCAAACTGTGCACCTGTATATGTGTAGTTCTTTCTATATCAATTATGCTTCAATAAAACTGTTAAAAATTAAAACAGTTAAGTTCATTTTTTGTGGTGTACAAATGCATAGCATTATGTATCCACCATCGAAGTATCACACAGAACAGTTCCATCATTCTAAAAATTCCCTTGTGCAGCCACTTTTTAAACAACCCCTACTCCCCCGACCAACCCCGACCAACTCTTGAGAACCACAGATCTAGATCTGTTTACCTTTTCTGGAGTCTGCCTTTTCTAGAATGTCACATGAGTAGTAAAGTGTGGTAGATGCCATTTGGGATTGGTTTCTTTCACTTAGCAAAATGTATTTAAGAATCATCCATGATATCACACAAGTCAAGCATCCCTGCCTTTTTTTTGTTTTTTGACACAGAGTCTCACTCTGTTGCTCAGGATAGAGTGCCGTGGCATCATCCTAGCTCACAGCAACCTCAAACTCCTGGGCTCAAGCAATCCTTCTGCCTCAGCCTCCCAAGTAGCTGGGACTACAGGTGTGTACCACCATGCCCAGATAATTTTTTTAATGTATATTTTTAGTTGTCCAGCTAATTTCTTTCTATTTTTTTTTTCTATTTTTTGTAGAGACGGGGTCTTGCTCTTGCTCAGGCTGGTCTCAAACTCCAGAGCTCAGACCATCCACCCACCTCAGCCTCTCAGAGTGCTAGGATTACAGGTGTGAGCTACCACGCCTGGCCCCTGCCTTTTCAATAGCTGGATAGTATCCATTGTATAGTTGCACCAAAGCCTGTATCTTTAACGACAATGTTATAAAAATACTATAAATTTTGTTAAAATGACAGGATTCACTTTTTAACACTGTGGTGACAAAGGAACTTGACTTTATCTTGTTATGAAAGTAAGCTTTCGCAAATAGTTTTCATAGGTAATAAGGGGTATGTACTCACACAAGCATGTGTGTATGTGTGCATAATTGACGTCTATGTCAACTTGGCTTCTACATCAAATTGACATCTATAAAAATTACATGAGTCATGCTGACATCTCCATCTGGACTTGAAAGGGATTTCTGTATCTTGGAAAATAAGAAAGTGATTTTTAAACCCCATATTCATAAAGCTTTCTACAACCAGCCTTATTTATTTCCTAAGGGTCAGTAGTGATTCACAACTTCTCTGTTTAGAGAGACTCAGTCAAAATTCCAAATACTTCCTTAATGGCTATAAACTAGAGAAAGAACATTTTATAATCTTTGGGTGATGCCTCCAAAGAATTATCACTTCAATTAAAAATGAATTATGAAGTCCTCTAAGAAAAAAACATAATTTAAAAAACAAGACTTAATTAAATTCTCAAATGATCAATCATATTTTCCTACAACTTTATAATTGCAGTTCAAGCTCTCTAATTGTAATAATTTAAGGAATGTATTATAAAAAGTAGAATATTTTCCATGAAAAACACTGAAAAAATGGAGAAAATGTGGACTTACTGGAAATGCATAATTTATGTAGAACTTATTAAGCTAAAATTATCCTTTGCCCATAAAGTTAAAATCTCATCTTTGTCTTCATATAAGTGAAATGACCAAAAAATGCATCTTACACAGCTATTTCACTTAGATATATTACTAAACCAAATATGTCATTTAAACATAATTCTTTCAGAGATACTGTGTATATTTTTTAAATATATGTGTGTATGTATGAAAAAGAAAAAATGATAAAGCAAAATATGTAATGGAATGTTACCTTAGTGGAACTACCTCATAGATTTGAACACAATGCTTTTCATTGTGACGATTTCAAAACATTTGCATGATGTGTGGTTTGAAAAAGTATTTTAAAAAAATAACTTTATAAAACAGAATGTAAATATGAATTTTGTAGCAATATTCATGATTGAGGGCAACATAATTTCAGGAAAGAAAAAGATTTCCTTCTCTAAGAAGCTTATTATTATAATCATACTACAAATGTTAGAAAATAAGGCACAAAACATACTTAGGTGAATGCATTTTTGTGATGCATTAAGTAAATAGCACGATTTGCATCAATTTTTTTCTCTTCCTAGTTAAGCTTAATTTTTACTGGAATTCACTTTCTTTTGGAGGGTAGGGAGGCTGGACTGTCTCCTAACATGCACACCCAAAAACACATAACAAAAAATATTTGTATGGAAGTTAATGCTTCATGGAGCCAATGAGTTGCAAATTATACCATACCATTACCAAACCCTCTGCTCCCTGTAGAATTGTGAAAACCTCTTTTTATAGACAGATGCAAAAGCGTTTTTAGCAATTACTAAAGACTGAATGTGCTTGGACCTACATCACCTCTATTTGCCTTATGGAAGAAAACAGCACTCACTTTAAACTTCACTCTTTAAGGGAAATGAAAAACCAGCAAAAATACATCCAACCCAAACCCCTGCAATTTCAGTTGGAAACCATTGAATTCCCTTCCATCTCTCCAGAGGGCTTGCCCAGTTCTTCCTAGTGGGACCACCTAAACAGCAGTATGAATAATATTCAGCCATTTCATCCTTAAATTAAATAGTTCCCCCCACCCCTTAAGCTAAATTTCTTCCACTCTGCTTATATGCAGCAATTTATTTTGGGAAGTGATCTCGGGGAAGAGTAACAGATAAAGGGGTGTGAGACAGGGAAGAAGGGTAGACCAGAAAAAGGTCTGCTTTTGAGTTGGCCATCACTTTACAGGGAGATATTTAGAATGTGTCTCATAATTTCTATCCAAGTGGTGGTGGCAAGAACATTTGTCTGCAGGCTCACATTCCCACTGGTCAAAGGCTATCCAGAGGGGCATTAACCTCCCTTATGCCCACGTATTAGGTTGTGGGACTATGAGGAAGAAGCTGATGTTTAAAGGTGTTGCTGAGGCCAGGTGTTGCCAGATGACACCTGGAGGAAGTGGTTATCAGGCAAACGGTTGCTGCTGTCGAGGAATAGCAGAGAGGGTGTGAGGTCAGGCATGGCAGGTACCTCTGGCAATGAGGTTTGGGAAGCATCCCCAGGAGGACAGATTACAACAGATTGTCGGGACTTAACCCCAGACTTTCTGATTCAGTAAACCTGGGATGGGGACTGGGTGATGCTAATTCTGCTGGTCAGACGATCACACCTTGAGATCCACAGGTTTGTACATCCCCAAGGTCCTCCTGTTCTTTTAGGTGATGATTTTAAAAACTAAAGGAGAAAATTCTATGGACAGGAGAGGAACATGGAGAATAAGAGGTATAGGCTAACACACAGTTTATCGAGGCAATAGAAAGAAAAAAAATTAAACAAAGTGATACTTAGGGAAGCTCAAGAAACAAACCAAGGCAACTTAGAATGATTAAAGTTGACATTTCTAGCATGTAGGTTCTTGTTGTCTCTTTTTCCATCCCCATCTCTTCTGTTTTTGATTCTCAACGCACCTTATTACCTCAGGTAGGAAAGAAATAGGGAATTCTCATATTTCAGATGTTTTATATTTGGGGTCAATGTAGGTTTCCTATGTTTACATTTCAGTATGTGCATAAGGTTTATAATTAAAACATATGGAAATATCAAACACAAAATAAAATTAATGGTACTCAACGGCAGTATTATCAAGTGGTTCCAAAACCTCCCACTTGAGTATCAAGCTGTATCTTCTGAATGAAAAATTGAGAAGCTTAAGTCATTTATGGTGGTATAATGTAAATTACAAGCGAAGAAATTATGGTCTCCTGCCTTTGCTGGGTGTTGGACTTTAGCAGCATGCATAATTCATAGAAAAGTACTGTGTAAAGGAATATGGAGTAACCTTCAAAAATAAATCAAGGAAAACCAGTTACTAATCTGCAGAGCAGTTTACCTGGAGGAAGGTAATGTGAAGGAAAACAGTCCATCATTTCGCATAGCTTAATGCCATCCCTGATGAAAGTTACCCAGGGCTACATATTACATATGGAATAGAAAATATTTATGCCTAAATATCTGCTGCTTGGAAAGAAATCAGCCAAACATTGATAAATGAATTGAGTGAGGAGGTATTACATTAAGCAGATAAATTTTACTTTGATTGTGAAGTTCAGCCAGAGGGGAAAGAGTTAGAGGAAGAAGTCGTAGCTGGGAGGACCCGAGTCTCTTGTTGAGGGACCAGCGCAGACATAATCAGGCGTTAGGACTGAAATCGCCCACTGTCCATTCTGTTGATGAGCAACTACAAGGCAGTCTTGTTTTCTTGGTAGTCTCCGCAAGGTGATGACACACAATGCTCAAAACCCTTACCAGTCTAAGGAATACTGTGGTGTAGAGAGATGTCCAGTTGCATGTTAATTTCTGGCGAAGTTTGTAGATTGTGAAAGTGTTTGCTTCAAGACCTGTGAAGGGTATCAACCTAGACTTTACAGAAATTTCACCTGATGTATGCAAATATAAAATGGCAGTTAATGCAAGTTTTCTAATTTCCAATTCTCTCGTTTGTAGATGAGTTTCTATGCAAGTGGATCAAGGCAGGTTCCGGGGAGATGTGAATGATCTGCAGATCAAACCTGGAGTTAATATTTCCCACTATCATGCAAAACATGTGGCTTTGATTTGTATGAGAACACACTCACGGCCTACATTTGATTACCTGCTGGACACACTCATGGCCTACTTTTGATGACTGCTGGACAAAAGGAGGGGTTCGATAGAGAAAATACATAGCATAGCATCCCAGCTATGTCCACAAGGATCTTCGTTGGAGATAGAGGGAAAGTTCACAGGAGAGCACATGTTCTAATCCCCTATAATGTGCTAGGTTGCTTTCCACCTATTCAAAATTCCATTATGAGAGCAGTGTACAGGGATGAGGCAGGCTCTGTATTCCCTGATCTGTTTGTTTCCTGCCTTTACTTCCAAGGACTTATGTTGCAATAAGCTATTTTAGTTGACCACAAAGCAGACTTTAAATGCAAGTAATTTATTTGGGAGGTAATTCCAGGAAGTACTGATAGGTGTAAGAGGAAGTGTGGCAGGGAAAGGTGGGAAGCCAATCAGGGTTGTGTTTATGGAGTGACCTGCCATGAGGCTGTAGAAGCTGAGTCCTGTTGGGAACCACTAAGATTCAGTGAAAGACCTCAGAATTATCCATCCCAGGGACAATATAGATGAAACATTTATCCTCCAAATCCTTTTAACCTTTTTCACCAGCACTTTCACTTGGTCTTCCATGCAGGGGCTGAGAGCAATTTCTCAGACAGAATCAATAGCATACCTTTGCCATGCATTGCAGTGGTGAGTGCCATGGGCCATGAGCTGGGTGCAGACAGTATTTGCTATATGTATGTATTCCCATGTTACCTTGTGAGTTTCCTTGGTAATTATTTATACCTCCTTTAAGGGTTGACTTGAACAATAGGGATGAAGTTGCCCAAATCAGGCAACTCTGTCCAGCAATAGAGAAGAGGTAGATTGAAGTAGACATTGTTTAACCCCAAAGGTAAGATGTGGGGACAAAGATTAGATCTTAAGAGTAGTTTCATGCATTGATCCTGAAGGTTAGATTTATCTCCATTTGATCTAAACTTTCATGAATGTTTAGCACTTTGAATCCCGTAGAGGAAAGTAGATGGCCATAAAACCCTTTATGGATTTTAAGAGGAGGCTCATTGTAGAAATTAGAGGTGGTGATTTGCAAAGCGATTTGTTCATTCTAATTGCATTAGTGCCACTCTTGTCAATGGAGTAGGCTTCCTGAAAATAAACCTCTTGAAAAGAACTTAAAGGAGTGCAGATAAAGATGGCTTCATGCACTTTATGAGTCAGGCTCTCTCTGGATACCCATCAATTAGAGGTGAAGGCAATAAAAGGAAAAATTTGCCCCATCTGGTTCTCCATAAAACTCCCCAAGAGCTTTGACAAAAAGTCTTCTCTACAAAGAGTGGCCTGATCTCTGGGGAGGCATTTGTTTTGCGGGCTTGTTGAAATGCTTGTTCTTTTCAGGGATGTTATTTCAGTAGAGCCAGATGAGATGCACATGCTATTTTTATAAGTTTTTAAAGGCTTAAGCAGGGCAAATATGTCTCTTCAAGCTGCCTTCTGCAATAAGCCTGACGCTAAAGCAGCTTTATGTCCCATAATGAGTAACATTAACCTCATGGAGCTACAGGAGATTTCTGATAATCTTCAGGATGATTCCTTAGCACCAGATTAGTGTAGGAAAGGCTTTTATTATTTTCCAATTTTTAAAAGCTACCAATGTAAAATAAATTTGTACCAAAATAACTTTTTGCCTATTTGGCTAAGTTGAGCTTTTTACAGTCTATGTTTTTACTGGGTATTTGAAGATCATTTTTATATTCAAAATGTGGCAATCTCCCTCTCACATTTCTGTGTCTGGCCCCGACCATTCACGTTATAACTGCATTTTTGTTCTCCTTCTTTATGTTATATCTCCACCCGGGAGACCTGCAGCCATCTGAAATAAGTTTATTAAAAATAGAGTTTATTTTCTTCTTCCAAAATTCAAATTTCCACTGCCAACATATTATTGGACTTACAAACTTGCATGCCTAGATTTTTAAAAATATTTCTTCGTCCTCGGATAGTGAGTCGAATCTCCAGACTTGCTTATTTATTTTTCCATGAAAATCCTTGTATGATTTCTGTTTCCCGATCATACATCTAGCTCACAGCGACAGCCCTATTTCTGCCTTTCTTGCTGCCCCAGCTTTTCCCACCTTTAATCTGTCTTACTTGCAGAAGCCAGATTTATCAACAAAATGAGTTTTGATCATGTGAAGCACTTTCTTTCTTTCTTTTTGGTAATCTTCAAATGGCTTCTGATTGTCTCTTGAAATTCAGGAAGGTAGTTCTTCAGAAGCTGTTCACAGTACACTTCTCTCATCATCCTGATTTTGTAAGTTTTCTCCCATCCTCTGTGTTGTTCTCCTCTATTTCCATAACAAATCATGACACGTACGCTTGCCTCTGTCTTTGGGCGTGTTGGGGATAGTATTGGCCCATGGCTGTGCTGTATTTGCCATCTCTGTCACACACAAACACGCACACACGTTTTCTCTCCATTTCCTCCTCCTGAAGGCTGCTCAAGATTTGACCGGCACAGCACTGATGCTTAGAGCCCCTGGGTTGCAATGTAATCTCTGTCACTTATTTACCATGCAATTTGTGCACTGATCTCTGTATTCCTCACTCTAATTGCCGGTAGAATGAAGGAGACGAAAGACACACTTTCTAAGGTGGTTTCCATACTGAACTTTTTGTGATTTGCATCGCAGTAAGAAATCTTGTTTTGATGAACCATGTCTGGCTAGAATCCCACTAGTCATTCATACCATTTGAGCGACTTTAGTGCCCAGCTGTGGATGTGCGGTTTACGTACGTCTATGTCACTTATTGCCACAATAAAACCACAAGCTCCTGGAGTTGGCCTGGCTCAGTCATACAGTGGGCATTCAAGAAATGTACAAATCGTTAGAAGAACACGTAAGAACATTCCCCAAAATCTGCTTGTGTTTCTGATAGGTTTCTATCTACTGAGAAATACGAGTATGAATGATTATTATTTCCAATAATGACTGCCTGGAAAAGCATGAACTTAACGTTTTTAAAATGTGCTATTTGTTTACCTTTTAAACAACAAATGACAAATTTTAATCCCAAAAACATTCCCTGTGCAATGGGGTCTTTCTCCAACTTCTCTTAAATGTATGCTCCTCCTACCCCGAAAGGAGCTGACCATGTTGGGAGTTAAGTTTCCCCCCACTTTTCTGCCATCTTTTACTTAAAAAGATTCCACATCATACAGCAGTGCCCAATGTGCACATTAAATAAAAGTGTAATTAAGGTGACATCGGCAGTTTCAGTAATTAGAGTCTTGCTGTAACTGTAAGAGTAAAAATAACATTCCCTGGTGCTGAGACAGAGCAGTTGCGGCTCACGCTGAGAATGTACCTTGGCAATTTAACGTGACTAATTGTATGGGCTCTTCTTCACAGGGGATTGCATTAATCTTCAAAAGTTCTTCCATCGCCGTGGTTCGCCCAAGTGCCGCTGTTCCTTCCTTGCTTCGTAATAGCCCCCACCTCCTGTTTCCTGGTTCTAAGCTGATTTGGAGGGAACCCATTCCGAGAGCTGCCTTGAGAGGCTGCCAGTTCTGACTTTCCAGCTGTGAAAGGGCTGATCAGAAGGCAGCGGCACAAGGGGTGATCGCTGGGTGGGGCCTGCGAGAGCCTCTCGTCAACTCTTCCTTCTCAGTGGGGTGCTCTGAGTATTAGAATTTTTCAGTGTGTTGTCCAAAGGAGTCAAGTTAGAAGGTTTGCAATGGTTCTCAAACCTGGCCATCTATCAAAATCATAAGAAAAGGGCTTTCACCCATTATTTTGAACCTGTCCAGAGACAACTCAGCATGAATAGGGCGGCAGAGGTGGTATGTACACCCAGGACTTCTAGCCAAGTCAAAGGGTGCTGGCAAAGTGATAGCAGCGCAGTCCAGGTCAGCAGCATCTTTGCAGAGAAGATACTGTACCATTCGAATCTCATATATTAACAGTAACTCAAATTTTAAAACTATGGGATGTCTTGCATTATATCTCTGTTGGACAGTGCTACTCTAGCATTCATCAGAGTGCATGGTAATTATTTATTTAAATGTCTCTCTCACCCACTACACTTTAAGCTCCTTAAAGGCAGGAACTGTGTGCTTTCCATCTTTAAACAGAGCCTAGAGTATATTAATAAACACTCGATAAATACCAGAAAAAAAGAAAAATGGTCCAAACATACATTTACAACTTTAACATTTCTGATAGCAACATTAATATAGTGAAAAAGTGAATTAATTTAATAAAACCACTTATTTAGCTGGTATATACAAATTAAAATTTAAATATGTAATCAATACAAAAATACTAAATGAGCTATTTTACGTAATTTATTTCTTGCTCAGTCTTCAAAATCTAGTGTCTATTTCATAATTATAGCACATCTTAATTTGGGCACTAAATTTTCATTGGAATTACTTGATCTCTATTAAAGTTCCATAAATTTCACAGTTGAAAAATAGATTCATATACTCAAGTTGTTCCAATTATACTTAAAATACTTTCAATAACATAAATGAGTATTGGTCTTTGAATTTAAATTAATTAAAGTAAAATTAAAGTATGTTTTCTCAGTCACACTAGCTACATTGCATGAGCTTCATAGCCACGTGTGGCTAATGGATAACATAACGGGCAGCACAAATCTAGAAGGTATCTATAAAGGCTGTGGTAGAGGATGGGATGGAAGATTAACCCAGTTGATAGCAACAGCCCCATTCTCAAACTCTTCTTGGGGCCAGGGACTGTCTTCTTCTCTGAAACATCTCTAATGTCTAGTATGAAGTAGTCTCCTTGGACTATAACTGTATATACAGCTATCATATATGTATGCATAAATATATGCATACAGATCCAATCAAAATTCAAATGAGATAATTCATTGCATTTGGCTGATATGTCTTCAAGTCTGTGTTAATCTGTTGGTACTCAATACTTATTTTTTTTCCTGTAATTTATTTGTTAAGGAATCAAGACAGTTGGTCCCGAGGAAATTTTCACATGCCGAGTTTGGGTGACTGCAATCTCTTGGTTTTATTTAGCATGTTTTCTTCTCCTCTGTGTGTTATATTAACGGCAGATCTAAATCTAAAGGCTTGATGAGATTTAGGGTCAATGTTTTGGCAAGGACATCAGATGGGTAGCAGCATAGCACCTCCTATTGTATCGCGACAAGGGACAATTAACACCTGGCTGCCTTTCTTTTATGATTTTAAATGTAACAAATGAGTTCGAGTGATATCAGCTTGATCCATCCATTATAAACCTCTCCATTACTTTTTTCTATTTTTTAAATTTTTTTCCAGAGACTGGGTTTCTCCCTCTGTCACGCAGGCTGGAGTGCAGTGGTGTGATCACAGCTCACTGCAGCCTTGAACTCTTCAGCTCAAGCAAAGTGATCCTCCTGCCTCAGCCTCCCTCCTGAGTAGCTTGGATTAGAGGTGTGTGCTGCCATGCCCAGCTATTTTGTAGATTTTTTGTAAAAACAGGGTCTCTCTATGTTGCCCAGGCTGGTCTCAAACTCCTGGCCTCAAGTGATCTTTCCACCTCAGCCTCCCAAAGTGCTGGGATTATAGGCACCAACCAATGCACCTGGCTTCCGTCACTTTTTATGTAATATTATATGAGTTATTGCTGAACATTGCCTAGAACTGATATTTTTATCAAGGAAAAAATAGTAATATTTAATTTAATTATTCCTCATATATTAATAATTGTTTATATATATTATATATATTTTAATCTCATCAGCTGTTTGATTACCCTAAGGGAACCAAGGAAAGACATAAAAATGTTATGTGCTTTCCCTTTATTTACTATTATTCAAAGTAATAAGATAATTCCTTAGCATCTTGCCAAGGTAACAATTGACTTTTTAAATTACTGTAAGTTTTTAAATTGAACACTTTGTATATATTTTCATCCATTGCAGTTTATTCTTTTTGATGCCAAACTGTGCCGTCTTTGAGAGCACGTTTGACTTCTCATGTAAAATGCTGCCAAGTAATTGTGTGCATTTCTTGCCCCAAATCCAGAACCAGCTATTTATTCCAAATGTCTTTATGCACTTTGGTGGGGAATGGTACTTAGATTAAAAACATTTGAGTACTGGGGGCTCACTGTTTTTGGTCTGGGTAATTATTTCTGGGCTTTTTCAATGAATATCTCAAGGGATATGTTTTTGTTTTTGCTTGTTTCAGAGAAAAAAACATGATCATACTAATATTTCTAATTTGAATTTAGAATTATAAGGTTTTAACTTTTTGATTTAATATGTATGTATATTTTAAAATAAAATCTTGATTAATATCATTCCTTATTTCCTTAATTCTACCACGTATGTATGAGTCTATGTGCGTTTGTGGATATATATTAATATAATAGTTTCAGATTAACAGAGCAATACTATTGCAACTGGTATTTCTCAAAATAACTTAAAATTTCTTAATTTTGCTTTTATCCTGAGGACATATGTCACTTGTCACATTACTGTGTTTTAAAATCTCTGGAAGTAAATACTTTCTGGGTTGTTAAGCAATCACTCAGTTAGGTTTATCTCTTTTGCTTTGCTTTTGCCTTTTTGGGATTAAGATACTTGGAACAGTTGGATGCCTTCAGATTAGCTGTTCTGCTTTGTTAGGTGAGAACACAGCAGCATTTCATAGAGACCTAATTTTATCCCACTACTGAGGTCAAACCCCCAAATTAAATGTTGATGCCATTACGTTATATTGTTTGATCCCCTTCTACAGTGGGGGAATCCTATGGATATTTTATGTCATCAACATTTTCATTCCTATCAACAATGTTTCTTCAACTCATGTTAACCCAGGTAAGTGGTCAACAGCACCCACCTTACTAGGTGATGAATAATATTTCAAAGTATTTTAAATTAGTGTTTCTCTTATTTTGATTAAGGTTGAACGTCTTTATATTTAAGGGCCATTTGCATTAGTTTTTCTATCAACTCTCTGTGCTCATTCTTCCCTTAGAATATCTTCTCTGGCTCTTCATGTATTAGGGATATTAACCCATTGGCCTAATATAAATTGCAAATATTTTCCCAGTTTTTCACTTGTCTTTTTATTTACTCTGGTATTTTTACCATATGATTTTTTTCTACATGGTCAAATTTATTGATCTTTTCTCATTTTTTTTTTCTAGATTTTGAGTCCTATTTAAGAAAAGCTTTTCCTAGTCCTAGCTTATAGAGCATTCATCCATGCTTCTAATATTGGTAGGGGCTTTCATTTTATCTTTTTCTATACTGCCAAACAATTATCCCAATACCATTTTTAGAAAAGAATTAATCTTTTCTCTACTGCTTTGACATAAAGTCTTTATCATATACTAAATTTCCATATTGGTTAGCAACTTTTGTAATATCCTTTTGTTATTTTGTAACATCAAACATGAAACTAAGAACTTTTACAAGGAGCATTAAAATAGTTTAATAATCAATAAATATTAATCTAGTGATATTAATCTAGTTAAACTTAGAATTGATTGTATCAATAAAGTCTATTTTTTTTAATTCCTGCAATATAGTAAAAGAATTTCAGGAAGATGAACATGATAATCAGTTGAACAAATAATATTCAGATCCTCTATTTGTGAAGTGACATTTATCGCTACCATAGTTACGAAACAGCACGGTGTTACTGAATATGGATTTGTTGAAATCTAGTTCTTCAAATAGCAGGGTTAAATTACAATACTGTAGAAATAGAACTCTTCAACCTGAAATAAACTTTTTAAAAGTTCTGGTGTATAAAATACACTTTTTTTTTTAAATTTAGCTTGCTATTAAATCCTTCATTTTGTAGGGAAAGCTCATTACTGGATCCACTTTGCTAATCTTCACGAGATAACTTTAAGCCACGAGCCTTGCATAAGATGTTGGATTTAGAAAGAACATTCTCAGATCTCTCGTTCCTCAGCTCCCAGGCTCCATGGGGTTATAATCTGCTCGCCTTGTGATTGCAGCCTTAGTTTTTCTTCAGACTCTCCTAAGGCAATGTCATCACTAAAGAGTTTTGTACTTGCCTATTAAAACTCAAAGTAAGATAACATTTCCACATATCGACTTGAATTTTTTAAAAGTACTACTTCATTTATTTATTGTGGAGTCTAATGAAATAGGTATTCTAAACTTGGTGCTGGCAGCAAAAATATCTAGAACCTTCCTGGAGGAAATTCGGCTTATTTAGGGAATGGCCTTCATTCACCAATGCCGTTTGTCGAAGCTCTACTCGTCCTTCCGGCTTTGGCTCAAGCCTCATCTCCTCCAGGAAGGCACTTTCTGACCACCATTTGTTTCACATTCAAAGCATCCTGGTTTATCCCTTTCCAAACAATGACCTTGCTATGCTGAAATGCTCTTTTGGTGACTTTGGTCCCCATTTGGCTGTGTATTCCTTGATGACTGGGATGATATTTTACTAAAATGTATGCCTTTGTGTCTCATGCTTACTCACAGTGCCTGGTAGAGAGGGTATACAATAGCTCATTTTCTCACTTTTTTTTTTTTTTTTCCCTGCATGTCAAAGACTATGTAGTCATTTTAGTGTTTTGGTATGTTCTTTTGGCACCTGCTACATTACAAATAATTGTTATTGTTTGCATTGTTTCTCTGAAGTCAGAGACTCTTAGGGCATTTACTCTTAGGCCACCATGTAATACACTAGTTGGCACTCAAGATATATTTGGTATATAATAAACTTGAGTGATAACCTACTCAGAATACTCTGTTGCTGAGATCTGTTAGCCTAGTAAAACAATTAACACACTATGAATATTTCAGAATAGTCACAGACAACACAAATTACATGTTGAATAATTACACAGTGAAGGCATAATAAATCTCTGTGTGATTGAAAACCTCCCAGAACATTGAAGAACAAAGCAAGGGTTGCCCAGGTTAAAAGGCATAAGTTTAAGGAATGCATTCTACTAAGTGAAGTATCCCAAGAATGGAAAAACAAGCACCACATGTACTCACCATCAAATTGGTAGTAACTGAACAACACATAAGTGTACATATAAGAATAACATCTATCGGATGTCGGGTAGGGAGGGAGGGGAAGGGGGAGGGGCGAGGGGGAGGAGGGGACGGATATATGCATACACGAAGGGTGCAATGCGCACCCTCCGAGAGATGGACACGCTTGGGACTGGGACTTGGGGGGAAGGTGGGGCAAGGGCAACATACATAACCTAAACATCTGTACCCCTATAAACAACAAACAATAAAAAAAATAAAGCTGGTAAACCAATTTAAATAATTCCTAACCTGAAATAAGAAGCTAATAATGATAATAATAATTATAAATCACTGAAGTTTATGAAAGTACTCAAGTTGGCAGCAGTGACTGCCTTTTCAAAATACACTGATGTTGTAAAAACTTGCTTGGTCAGTATTAGACCCTAGAAATAATTGTCTGGGTTTATTTTGTTTTAATCCATGGGGCTTCTCCAAAAAGATTTTAGAAATATTTGTTGACTTCCTTTTGTTTCCTGGTATACTTTTAGTGCTTATTGAGCCTTGTCTGAATGAAATGTTTCCAGTAAGGTTGGTTGTTTTGTTTAAGAGGCAGGATTTAGAAGGAGCAACTGTATGTTTGGCTTTAGAAGGCCTGGGTGCAATTCTCTGCTACTACATTTCCATATGAAACGGTTCATGCCTGTTAATGGATTTTGTCTAAAGCTCATTGCCACTAGTCAGTAAAATGAAAATGAGAATATCTCTTCTACTAACTGTAAAGAGCTGTCACAGGGAGCTGGAGCAATGATACACGAGAAAACACTTGACATTGGCCATGGAGACATAGGCCCAGGCATGGTAGCATGATTATTACTCACAAGCAAAACTTTCATTATAGGGCTATATGTAGCAAAGTCAGTTATTTTCCTTTTAATTTTTCTTTTTTGGTTCTTTTAAAATGTGAAACATATTGAAAAAGCCAGTGGAGCAAAAATGCAATTTCTGCTTTTCCCCACTTCCAATCCCAACTCCCCAGAAGAAACTACCATTAGCAATCTGGTACGTCCACTCCCTGACATTTTCCACAAATTATACTTGTGTACACCTTCTCTGTGTGTGTGTGCACACACTTGTGCACACAGGTGTTTGCAAGAGTGAAATCATGACATATTGGTTTCATAGTGGATGTCAATACAAAATGCTACATACCACACTTGGAACAAGCCATGATATTATAGGCACACATATCACAGAATTGTTCTCCTTTGCCATCTGGCCTGTCTCCACTTTTTATGTTCTGTTTTTGGAATTGTTGACTCCAAGAAGGAACGTAGAGGGTGTGGTTAGCATTTTGGTAATGGGAATGAAGGTGTTCAGTGGAAAATTTTACAGTTCTCCACAATGCATTTTTTTGCAAGTACATGTTAAGTATTGTAGATTTAATTAATTAGCCTTATATACTTTTAGATCTAAGAACTGAAAAAACAAAACAGCTGAAGTCAACCACAGCATTCGTGTTGGATTAAAATAAAAACCGTAAAGCAGATGATAGCGTTCCTATTAAACATACTTCTATAAAACTCAGACTGTTTACATATATGAAATGTATGCCTCAAGATGCTATTTTTAAAAAGATTGGAGTAGCGAAATTGTTCATCTGTATCCATTCATGCTCCCCTTCCATTTTTTTGGCAAATGGCACAACATATTTCCCTGTGGAGGTCATTTATTTCTAGGTGTTTTCCTATCAAACATTTAAGTAACATGAACAGCTGGTCACAACCGCAGAGAGATGTTAGGGAGAATACAGCAACCCCTGAAAATGAATGGAGTTTATAAGCAGAGCTAGTTGGAATGGTAATTTTAATTGTGCAGAGTAGGTTAAGAGCATTTGTGTCTGATAGGCACATTTATTTTTATATTTCTTTACTATATCACAATTTTTAAATACAAATTCAAGGACAAACCTATGTCTTATTTTGCAAAGTATATGAACATTCTTATTTGGAATGTGAGGAAGGATAATGGCATCTGAACCAAAATCATCTATTTTTTCCAAAATGTAAGCACAGCTCACACTCAGTTCAAAGTTTCGATTCGACTTCAACGTCGCTGCTGCATTTATCCATAGATAACTGGAATTATGGCTCTTTACCGTAAGATGACTAAAATATTAAAAGGTTCCTGGATCAATGTGATATTTTTCTTTGCTCACTCAAATTTCATATATGGGAGGATTAAGCATTCATATATCATCCTTATTCTAAATAAAACATTTTCAATGTGTTTAAATAAGTTACTTATAGGTATAGAATCACAAGACTGGCTGTTTAACATGAAAATTGGAACTTTGTCGGTAGTATCACTTATTCTTTTTTTTTTCCCCCAGATTCAAGATGTATTAGCATTTTAAAGGATCTATCCTAGACATGCAAGATGCCTGGATAAAGCAAGGAGAGGTTTGGGACTTTCTGTGTGGCTACCACATCCTTTCTTGCAACATCAGACATGTACTCCCTGACCCGGAATAATAGACTCGTTCTCTCTCTAAGGGAGATACCTGAGTCCCCTCAGACAACAGAGAGCATTTAAGTCATGAAACATGATCATTTTATACCTCAGAGAATTGGATGAGAGCCATGCTTTATAAATCTATAGATGAATGGTTTATCACAAATAATCTCAAATCTGGGAAGTTCTGCTTAAAGTATTACGAAGATAGGGACTCCTCTCCCCTTAAATTTCATTGGTCTATTTGTCCAGATGCCCAGCTATCATTTTCGTAAGGAAATTTCTTTTCTTTTCCCTGGAAATGCACCCTCGTCCCAAGCCCCACCTCAGCTATTGGGGAAGAAATGGATCATTAGGTGTCTGTTTTGTCATCTTCCTCTAGCAATTGAATCTTGGAGAAACACATTGACAATTAATCAATATGGTAAGTAAGGAGTCTCTGGCCCAGATTCTATGTGAAACTTTTATGTCACAGCATCCATGATCACAAGTAGAAAATGTTCCTTCCCATTGTGGAATCCTTACTCACCCATGAATTTGGAAATAAAGACAAGTGACTGTCCACATTGCTTTATGGATTCTATGGATTGTCTAGTGATTATATCCTGTTGACCTTATTGCCAAGAGCTCATTTCTGTGAATTATGAGCAGCTATATCAGAATTGAATTCCTGGAACTCAACCTCGTTGGCTATATTTATAACTTATTCTCTGTATGTTTTAATACTGTGATTTGCTTTGCTTCATGCAGTAGCATCACAGGAAATTACCAGAGTCTTAGGCTGCCCTGAGATTTGAAAGCCTAGAAGAACTCTGGGCCTATTAGTTGTAATAAAATAGCACAGCTTTCTTAGAATTGCAGTCCAAGTACTGTGAGAACACCAACAATATTTCAACCTACTAATTGGCCCAAGAATATGCCTAAATTTAATTTTTTATGATTTAGATGCCATTTATTTTGCCTGTGACCAGGACCACCTATTACACAGCTGCATTTTTGAGAGCTAATAGGCCCATTTTATTTTTAAGATGGTTGTTTCTTTAAGGGGATAAGTAAAATTAAGCATACTTGTATTACCATATGAATGGATTGATAGTTAAATGAATTATACTCTATGAGTGTGTCCTTGTTACAATGAAGCAATCGTTTCGTATAAATATCTGAAAAAATTGAGTAACTATGAAATCAGTAATCATGGAATATCAGTTACTTCAGTTAAAATAGAATATGAAAATTTCTCTGCTGGCATTGGAATGCTTATAGAGACAAAATAACACTTTAACAGAAATAATGGCACCGCCTCCCAAACTACACAAATGCACAATCATCTATTAACATGATATAAAGACAGAAATGTATGCTTGGCTGATTTTTATAAAGATAGAGAATGCAGAAAGCTCAATCACAGCAAAGAAAAAATAATTATTGGCAAGATAATGATAGCTCCGTTTCATTTTCAGTTTTGTTGTACTCTATAACATTAGGCTACTCTCTCTCTCTCCTTATGCATATATATATATATATAAACATATATTATATATGTGTGAGTATATATATATATGTGTGTGTGTGTATGTAGTGTGTGTGTATATACATATATGTGTATGTATATATATAGTGTGCTCACCAAATGGAGCTGGTCTGGACAAGGATAACCAGGTGTGAGGTGGTCACAGGTAGGCTTTGTGAAAATTCTGGTATACTTTGCCTGGAAAAGAGGGGGATTGGAAGGGAACAGGGATGTCTTCATATATTAGAAGATCTTTCATTTGGAAGAGGGAATAATTTTAATCCATGTGGACATAAAAACCCAAACAAAGAACAATGATTAGACATTATAGAGATGCAGATTCATATCCACACAGGGAAATATTTTCTAAGAAATCATTATCATTGTCTAAAAGTAGAAAGCCCTCTCTTGAGAAAAAGGCTGTGGCTTTGGCTGCATATCTCATGCTGTAGCCCTAAAGAGAGCCGATGGCAATTCAATGAGCCCCTGGGTTTATTCCTTTGGCCATAGGTGAGTTATTGTAAGCAAAGGAGATGGTTTTCCATGCACAGAACAGGGGTGGAGCTCAAATAAACTCTTATTTTCTTCTGTTTGAAAATACTTTGTAGTATCATGATGTTCCTATCTGTCAGGAGATATAGAAATTCAAATGAGCTTAGGGGAAAAAAGAGACAGAGAAAGAAAAGACATGCTCAAGTCCCACAGTGCATAACAGATGGCATTGAACTGAAATTGATGTTGATAATCAATGTCAAAATATCTTAGGATACTACTGACAGGAGGTATGGGGATGAAAGTTAATCCAAGAAACTTAATGAAAAATGCATAGCTCATATCTATAAGAGTTTTTCCAACCTCTTCTTCTAGAATTCTTAGAGTTTCATGCCTTAGGTTTAAGTCTGTTATCCACTGTGAATTAATTTTTCTAAGTGGTGAGAGATGCAGGTACTGTTTCACTCTTCCTCATGTGGTTATCCAATTTTCCCAGCACCGTTTATTGTATAGGAATTCTTTTCCACATTGTATGTTTTTGTCTGCTTTGTTGGAGATCAGATGGAAATATAAGGATGGTTTTATATCTGGGTTGTTTGTTCTGATCCATTGGTCTTTGTCTCTGTTCTTGCGCCAATACCATGCTGTTTTGGTTACTGTAGACTTGTAGTATAGCTTGAAGTCTGGTAAATTGATGCCTCCTGGTTTGTTCTTTTTGCTTAAGGTTGCCTTGTCTGTTTGGGGTCTTTTTGTGGCCTAGGCAAAGAATTTATGAAGACCCCAAAAGCAATTACAGCAAATAAATAAATGGGACCTGACAAGATTAAAAGGCTTATGTGCAGCCAAGGAAACAATCAATAGAGCAAGTAGAAAACTTCCAGAATGGGAGAAAATATTTGCCTGCTGTACATCTAATAAAGGGCTAATAACCAGAATCCACAAAGAACTCAAGCAAATCAGCAAGAAAACATCAAACAACCCCACTAAAAAATGGGCAAGAGACATGAACAGAAGCTTTTCAGAAGAAGATAATGGCCAATAAACATGAAAAATGCTCAATGTCTCTAATCATCAGGGAAATGCAAATCAAAACCACCATGAGATGTCACCTAATGCCAGTGAGAATGGTTTTTATCAAAAAGTCCCAAACAACAGGTGCTGGCACAGAGGTGGAGAGAAAGAAACACTTACACATTGTTGGTGGGATTGCAAACTAGTACAACCTCTATGGAAAGCAGTATGGAGATACCTCAAAGAACTAAAAGTATACCTACCATTTGATCCAGTACTCCCACTACTGTGTATTTACCCAAAGAAAAAAAAGACATTTTATAAAAAAGACACTTGTACATGCATGTTTATAGCAGCACAAGTCACAATCACAAAGATGTAGAAACAACCCAAGTGCCCATCAATACATGAATGGATTAATATAATGTGGTATATGTATACCATGGAGTATTAGCCATAAAAAAATGGTGAACTAATACCTTTTGTAATATCCTAGATGGAACTGGAGACCATCTTCCTAAGTGAAGTATCACAAGAATGGAAAAAGAGATGCCACATGTACTCACTATTAAATTGGAACTAAATGATCAACACTTGTGCACATATAGCAATAAAATTCAACAGAAATCAAGCAGGTGGGAGGGGGCATAGGAGGATGGGTAAATTCACACTTAATGAGTACAACGCACACTATCTGAGTGATGGACACACTTATAACTTTGACTCAAACTGTACAAAAGTAATTCATGTAACCAAAACGTTTATATCACCATAATATTCTGAAATAAAAAATATATTAGGGGGAAAAAAAAGAAGAAAAATGCAGAAGTGAGAGTATTGACAGAGGAAATGCAGAAAATGGATGTGGGGATATTTTAACACATAATGTGAGCAATGTTTGACTTATTTCTAGGCTCTCTCAAATGTATTTTCTAGTAAGAGCAAAGCAGAGAAATCAATAGCAAACAGATTCTGCTTATGCATGTTTGTTGTTCTTTATCTAGGAGAACCACTGGATGTCTCTGAAGGATGACCTAGTTATTAACATTATTGTGCCTATACTAATTTTTGAGACTTCGCATTATAAACTAAACAAGCTGGTATCTAAAATCTTCCTTTGTGGTGGTATACAAATTATCTCTTCATCACACAAATGGATTTTTAGACAACGCCAGGGGAATTATCATGCATTTCTGAATACACGGATACTCGGCGTTAGTACAGTGCTGCATCCTCAGATTAATGGCCCCATAATTCCATGATAGGAGTCGTGAACTTCTGATAATTAGATTCTGGCAGAGATCCTCTTTATTTTTTAAAAGACATTAATACCAAAATTAAAAAGAGAAGCCTTCTTTTGACCTCACACTGTCTGGAATAAACCTGAGAATTTGTAATCACAGTCACGGGATACTTGTTCTCTCATTGAGGGTCACCCGTGGCAGACAACACCGGTCTCTATATGCTTTAAAGGAGGGTTTATGAGTTCACTTCATCCACTGGCAGCTATGCAGGTGCCAAAGAGTTTTATTTTACACTGTGCTTTAATTACTTGTAAGTTTTTATTTTGCTGTCATTTCAAATTTACAGAAAAATTGCAAGAATAATACAAGCAAGTCTCTTATACCATTTACCCTGATTCACTATTGTTGATTGTTTTTGCTACATTTGCTCATTCATTCTCTCTCTCTCTCTCAATCCACTCTCTCTCTCCCCAATGTATTGGTTTTCTATTGCTCTGTATGGTGTAGAACGGAGGTCCTCTCCTCGCTAACTGGCTGCCACGGGTGGGGCCCTTTCTCTCCACTCTGCAGACCACTCGCATTCCTTCTCACGTGCCCCTCTGTCTTCCAACTGGCATCATCATGTTGGGCCCTTCTCACACTTTAAATCTCCCTGACTTTCCCTTCTCCAATAGCTGTTTGTTTAAAAGGACCCATGTGGTGCCTCCAAGTAACCTCCCAATCTTAAAGTCAACTGTACCACATGGCGTAAGAGTCACTCTACACTGAGCTCTATGAGAGTGACAGTGAAGAGTGTATCTCATCATATTCATGGGTTTTGGGGATTAGGATGTGGAATCCTGGGTACCATTTTTCGAGTTTTGCCAACAACAGGAAGAGATTAAGAAAGTGAGGCTTAGGACCTTTGGCCTTAAGGATATAGCTCCGTGCTTACAGGTTAGGAGGTACCCGAAGTGAGGGTGCTGTGTTGGAGGTGGGAGGTTGGGGGTTTAATATTAAGCAGCAAGGCTGTCTAAGAATTTAGAAAAACCAAATTTTATAAACCATATTCTCAGCTTATCCTAATAATACCTTGAGATAGGTATTGGTCCTATCTTAAAACCAAGAACACCAAAGCATAACAAGAACTATTAAAAGATTTGTTTCATGTTGCACAGCAATGCACAGGTAACAAACCCAGGTGTCAAATCAGGTCCACTTGACTCCAAGACCCCAGATCTTTCTGCTCAGACACGAGCTTCCATTTGGAGTCTGACATGTCTTATTCATTTGGTAATTACATGTTCTAGGCTTTTCTTGACCTTTTCCCCAGGAAATCTTATCAAAACTTATCTGTCTCGTATCGAATTTCTTTGAAGATTCACTTTCGCCCAAGTAACATGCTTGATAAACAGAAAATTTACCCATGAAGCTTCTGTCTTAGGCAGGGCCTTTGAGTCTTTTTTAACTCAGGGGGTGACATGACTGAGTCTCAGGATGCTACTTCTGTCCTGGGACTGGCTGGTGGTGGGAAATAGGAATTTGGGGACACATCCTAGTTCTTGTGGGCAGAAATGGCCTTACTTTATTCATACTTGCTTATGGAGTATTTAGAGGGCTTAGATGGTTTAAAATGTTACTGCTTTTTTAAACAGAAGAAATATCAATATAATACATTCTGTCCCAGCTTCCTATTTTTAGAGCCAGGCTTATCAAGACCAAACTGGAAGCTTTTAGCTTTTTCTCTTTTTGAAAGATTCAGTGCAGATCTTGTGCTTTCTATTTAGGGAAAGTGGACACACAATGGAGTCTGTGTGCCCACAACAGGTCAAAAGAAAAAAGAAATTAAATTCTGCCAAGAATATCTACTAACTGGTTTCTCAGACAGGGACCTTTGCCAAGGGATAGCACACATTTGTTAATAGGAAGGTGCCAAAGACCTTTTTTCTCCAGTGCATTTGACAGTTCCCAGCAACAGGAATTCACATGGGGTAACATGGTGATACAGTGATGTTGATGCAAACTGTGCTACGGCATGTTTTGAACCCTTAGGGGCCCCTAAGGGAGAGAGAGTTGGGGGTATTTAGGGAATGTGAACACATCTAGCCCATTTAGTTGAGTCATGTTGTATTTAGCTTTATAAAAGACTATGTGTGCCGTGGACAGCTGCAGATGCTTTTGTGGGCAGGACAGTGTATATGAGACCCAAGGGAGTACGTGCTGCATTCACTTCACTGTGAGAAAGACTACTACAAGAAAGCATTATTCATGTATATCTATAGGAGAAGAATAAAGTTTGATATGTATATCAAAATTTATAATAAATATAATTCGTATATAGCGTATAATTCATTAATGTATATAATCACATAATTCTTTATATAACACACATAAATTATGTGTGTACGTATACTTATGCACATATATGTAGAATTGTGTGTGTATGTATGCATGTATGTGTACATATAAATATATGTGGTATTTTTGCCAAAAACTTTTATGTAGGAGTAACTTTTAAGTACATATACTGAAAACTATTTAGAAGCCATCCGTCGAAGCTAAGGAATCATATTCTTAGAAAACTCTAAATTTTACAATCACATTTTCAAGTTAAAATCAACACTTTTCCCCAGTTTTAGAAAAAAAATAGGCTGCCCTGGTGATATCCACTTTCGTTTACCTTTCTTTAAAAGTGTTTCTTAAGATTTGACATTTTAGTCTGTGTGGTCAAGGTGGTCCATGGATACCTAATATCCTTGAATGATTTATTTTGGTACAAGCTGCTAATTGATTATATCTGAAGCTTAACTTGGCTTGATTGTGTACATTTGAATATTCTCTAACTTGTCCCCATGTTTTTTGTTTTCGGTTCTATAAAGTCATTTATTTTAATTATTTTTCTGGAAGTTGAAGGCCAACAGAGCTATCTGTTAGTAAATGTTTTGGTGCAGCAAGGTAGGTATAAGAAATCTGTGGTGTCGTGGTTAAGAGCACAGGCTCTAAATTATGATGGACCAAATTCAAACTCTCTACCCTTTACAAACTGTAGGAATTTGAGCAAGTTGCATTCCATAATTTCCTCAAATATAAAATGGCGTTAGGTAGTTAGATAGAATGAACAATATTTGACAGCACAGCAAAGTGACTATAATCAACAACAAGTTAGAGCATATTTTAAAATAACTAAAAGAGTGGAATGAGAATGTTCCTAACACAAAGAAATGTTAAATGCCTGAGTGATGGATACCCCAATCACTATGATTTGATTAATTTACATTGTATGCCTGTATCAAAACATCTTATGTACCCTGTAAAGATATATAACTATAATGTACCCATGATAATTTAAAATTAAAAATTAAAAAAAATACTTCCTGGGACTTTTGGCAGAACTTAGTGAGATAGCCTATGTAAAAAGTAAGCAGCAATGTCTCTAGTATTGTGTTTTTGGTTATTATTAATAACAACAACAAAAAATAACCCAAACAAATGAAAACTACCACAAACCTCTAATTGGCTTAAAAAATCTAGGGGATTTACTGACTTATGTATCTGAAGTGTTTGAAAGTAATGGAATTCAGGTATGGTTTGATCAGGGATCCGTATTCATTTTTCTGTGATGCAGTTGTTTCTGATCTCTTCTGTGTGCTTTGTTTCCATGCTGAGTTCTCTTCTGGTCATAGGATAGCTACAAGAAGGAATTGAGGCATCACTGTTGCTCTTTTACCTCAAAGAGTAGGGAGATAGAGCTTCATTTTCACAATAATTGAATAAAATTTGAATGGACCATCCCCGCACAAGTTCTGCAGCCAAGCAATGTCATATATTGATTGGCTTATGTCTGGGTTGCTATGTCTAAACCAACTGTTGTAAGACTGATGGGATCACCCTGAATGGCTTAGACATATCACGACTCAAGCAATCAAATCATAAAGCCGTAAAACAATGAAAGAGGGTTGAGTGGATTTTGAAAGAAAATTATAATGTTTTCTGCCATATTTAATTGACATCAGTTGTAACTATTAATATATAATGATCATAGGCAATAATATAATAATCATAGCAATAAGTATTATATTATCATATTTGCTCACAGGGCAGGTTATAAGCCCTGGCCCTGTACCTACGTGCCAGAGGGCAATAAGGTACAATCTTTGGCTTATTTATCTATTTGACTTCTGGATCTTGTGCGTTTTAGGTCTCTGTATTAGTATATCATAGCCTGACTTTTTTTGGTAGTTATTAATATACGATTTTTAGCTAGAATACTGTTCTGCACTGGAAGACATTATCTCTGTCACTCCACATATTGTGATGCATCTTTTTTTTTAGGTGTAAAAATCTGCACCATCATTGTGATGGTCATTGGCCTGTTTGTCCTTGGAACCTTTTCCAGCTCTTCCCTGACCTGCTCAGTATGCAGGGGTTCGAGTCATACAAATTATCCTGCCTAGGCTCTGTTGCCAACAAGCTGCCAATTAAGAGCAGCCAATGGAAAAAGCCAGGTGTATGTATCTCCCTCTTTTTCTCCACTTCATATGGGGTCCTTGTGTCTCCTTTATGATTCCAGCTCTAACCTGTCAGTCCTGGCCTCCTTCGTGGTCTCTCCAGCCCTGCGTGCTGTGTGCAATGCAATCCCAACTGCTGTTGCTAGTCTCAGGCTTGCCTCTGTTCCTTGTGTGCCTGTTCAAATCTTTCAACACTATTGTTACTGGTCTCCCATGTTAATTTCCCTGTATTGAATTACCTGGGGTGGCTCTGTATACCTGCCTTGACCCTAACTGATAAAAGTCACTAAACTTCAAAATCCTGAAAAATCTAATCTTACTAATGACTTTTTCCAGGAATAAATCCAATTGTCTATAATGCTAACGTGATTTATTTTTTCCAAAATATATAGATTTCTTGGTTAAAAAAAATGATAGGGGCTTTCTTTGAAATCTATAATGATTTAATTTCTCAGCTTCAAAAAGGTGTGTGTTGAGATACATTAAAACCGATTATAAGGATGTTCTTTGAAAAACACTGTTCTTCAACTCATTTTGATCAAATTCCATTATTGGGTCATATTTGAAACAAAATCTCTTTTACGAAAGCTTGTTATTGAGGTGGGAAACCATATTCTTGTAATCAAAGCTTGGAAAGTTGACTGAAACACACTTATATCGAACACAAAACACTTTGGTAAATGGCACAAACTACAAAACTCGATGGCCACCTGGAGCCGTTGTAGAATCGATCCTTTTTGATAGCTGGATTGTTTTTCGGATGACTGAGATTTTGCCCATTTGTCTTAGTGATGAATTGTTTGGTCACAAGGGAGAGAAATTCACTGCAACTGGGTTAGGCCAAAATAAATAAATAAAATGATTGGAAGGACACTAGGGGACTCCAAGCCTGAAAGTCCTCCTGGGTTCTCTGGAGGGAGTGGGCTTGAACCCTCGGCACTAGTAGGATTCAGGCTTGTGTTTGACATTTGGCTTCTCTTGAGGAACTTCTTCATCTTCTTCTCTGTGCCCACAGGCCGGCCCAGGAGGAGTGACAACAATGTGCTCGGTCTACATCACACATCCCACAGTGCAGACACAAATGTCCGGGGAGGGTGGACTCATGGTCTATTTCCTTCTCAGCAGGAAAGGTGAGAACAGCCCAACTTGCCAACATGTCCACTACACTGCATGTGCACCCAGCTTTATTTTTTCTTTTCAATTCTCCTTTTCTTATAAAATGTAAAATGTTTCTACAATATGTTATAAATTCATAAAAATAATATCCTGACTATGTCTTAGTCATTTCTTAGTGACATATAGTCATAGTCACTAGTACAACAATATCTGCCCACAAATGACTTTTGACTGCTATTTGTGTTTGTGTATTGTGGGGTAGAGATTATACTTTTGTGTGATATATATTTTTTTCTTTCTTCTTTGTCACGGATGTCACTTGTCATTGTTGATTGGTATTTGCCACTTCTAATTTGTCACTGCTGGGTTAGTTTGGCCTTCAAAACAAAGTAACTTTTATTACAATCACATATAAAATAAAGCTAATTAAATTTTACTGAGAAGGTCTTTGCACTGAGAAAGAACTCATGAGCCTAGGGGCATGCACTTTGTAATCGCGTGCTTCTGACCATGTGTGAGAAGGGAAATCACTTGTTTAAACAGATGTGCTTAATGAATGTGGAGTCACCTCATGGAGTCCCCAGAACAATTGAATTTTAATATCAATTTCTTTAATTCCATTGCCATGGTCTCTCTTTAATCACACAAATTATGTCTGTGGTAGGCAGAATTATGGCTCCCTGAGATGCTCAAGTCCTAGTCCCGAGAATATCTTACCCTACAAGGCAAAAGGAGCTCTACTGATGTGGTTCAGGTTCCAGATCTTGAGACAGGGAGATTACCCGTGATTTTCAAGGTGGGCTCAATCTAATCACATGAGCCCTTAAGAGCAGAGAATATTCTCCATCAGAGGTCAGTCAGGGGGATGTAATGGAAGAAAGTCAGGAGAGATCAGGTGTGGGAGTGAGTGTGATTCACCATTGCTGGTTTTGAAGGTGGGGGGAAGGGAGCCAGGAGCTGAGGAGTTCAGGGTCCTCTAGAACCCGGGAATGGACCTCAGTCGTCAGTGAGCAACAAAACAGAACTTTAGTCCTACAACTGCGAAGAACTAAATTCTGACAATAATCTGAATGAACAGGGGCCCTCTTCTCCTCTTGAGCTTCCAGAAAGGGGCATAGCCCTGACGGCACCTTAATTTTAGCCCAGTGAGACCCATACTGGACTTCTAAACTATAGACCTACAAGATTTTTTTGTAGCAATTCATCATAGCAACCAACGAAAACTACTATAATGCCAAAGTCTTTATTTTCTCCCAATAGCCTAGAAATGATGTCTTAAAACCATCAGGGTCTTTTTCCAACCAACTTTTGGCAGACTGCATTTTCTAAAATGGCTATAGCAGTACTTCCTGTCCAACCTGCTCACCCTTATCAAGAGGGGGAATCCTTATTCCCTTGAACTTGGGTGGACTTTTGGGACTACCAGCACGAAAGGAATTTGACAGAAGTAATAACGTGTGACTTTCAAGACTAGGTTAGGAAAGGCCATGCTGCTTCTAATGGTTTCTCCTGTGACACTCACTGTGGGCACCTTTGGCCACCATGTAAGAGTCTGATTACTCTGAGGTTGTCATGTGGAGACACGACTTGCAGTGACCATGCAAAGGCAGACAGGGAGGCCCACGGAGCCCAGACATTGTCATCTCCAACCATCTAAGTCTTCCCAGCTCCAGCACCAGATGTGTGAGTGAAGCAACTTTCAAGATAACCCCAGCCCCAACCAGCAACTGCCTACAGCCATGGAGAGAACCTGAGCAAGAACTTTCTAGATGATTCTAGTCAATTCCAGATATGTGAGTAACATAAATTATTATTGTTCTAAGTCACTTTTTGGGGGTGATTTGTTATGCAACAGTAAAAAAAATGGAAAATATATTTTGGCTGTGAATATAATTTTAATGAATTTACGCAAAGCAGTCTGATTTGAATATTAGATGTAAGAAAATCTATATGCCCACCGTTCAGTCAGTAATTACACTGTATTTAACTTTAAGACAACAGTTGGTTTAGCAATACTAACCAATTTTGTTCTTAGTTATTGCATATTCTTTGCTTCTCATTTTTTTAAACTATGGAGAACTTTCTTTATTTTTCTCCCATGTTCCTCGTGCCCAGTGACATGTGGCCTCTAGAGGTCACATGCCCTTAGAGCTGGATGCTTTCTAGAGGAAGTCGCAGTTTTTTATTAAATGCCTCAACGTCATTAACAGATCATTCATACTTTGCGTTTTGCTCAATACCTGGGACACCTGGAATTGGCCTTCCAAATCCATCACTATGATCTTGAAGTGAATCAGATGAATCTGTTTTCAATTTATATTGATTAAGGAGAAATGATGGAACAATATTTAAAACTTAAACTAAAACTCGCTTCCCTATTCCCTGATGTAGCTAATAATAGGTAGTTTATAATATATTTCTGCAGTTTTTGAGAATTTCTTGCAGGTGTGTGGTACACAACCATTAATAACAATTGAAAACATACTTCTGTCTTATCTGAGAATATATTGTATGGTAGAGTGAGTATATTAATACTCCTTTATTTTAATTGCAGTTTATTTTGAGAATTCTGCTATATCCTTCTTTCTCAATCCACACTCTTACAAATCATACATAAGAAGAATTCGGGGATGTAGACTGTTTTACTATCACTGAGAAGCAGAATAATAAAAATTAGAGAACCGAAAGAGCTAAGAGATGCGAGGGAACATCTAGTCTAATCCCAGCATTTTTAGATGTGGCATCATTAATCCACAGGAACGAAATTAGCTGGTGGCAGAGCCAGAATTAGAAAATTCATTTCTCAGACTGTGTCCCAGACATTCTCCTGTGAGGCAAGTTAGGACTCTGTGTTGATGGCACCGCTGCCTTGTTAAGCTGCAAAACCCAACAAACGAAATTCTCTTCAAGATGATTTGTTTTGTGGTTTCTCAGGAGAAGCCATGACATAATTGGCTGTCTAGAAAAACAGATAAATCTTTTAAATGAATGAATTTCTGTATTCATATTACTCGTGTGCCAGGATGCTATTTTCAGAATGTAATTTTTTAAAAAAAAAAACCATTGGTCTCTCCTTTCGTTTCTTCACTTAGAACTCTCTCATACTTCCCTTTCAGTCAGTAGTTCAGGTACTACTGGCTCACCGTCTCGCCAGGGGATGAACAGCAGAAAGCAGGAAAATAGGAGACTTTTCTTGTCTTCTAACTTTCAAAATTCCAGGTTTTCTCTAATGACTCTGATTTGATTAATACACATTGTATACCTGCATTAAAACTTCACATATACCCTTATCAATATATGCAACAATTATGTACCCTTATTAATTAAAACTAAATTTATTTTTTTTTATTTTTGTCTTTCTAACACCTATACTTTGCAACAGGAAAAAATAAAAATGGCTTTAAAAAAATTCCAGGCTTTCCTTTGCCACATGTTAGGATCAAACTTTAAATTTTGAATCTGTCATGACCACGACTTCCCAAATCTAATATCTTCTTTTGAGTAAACAATATATTATTATATAAGGAAGATGTTTATTATTAGGAAAATCAATCTCAGACTCTATTTGCTTCTGCAGAATTAAAACTAGAGGATACGCACACACATGCATATAGGCAAACGTACATGCATATTCATCATAGGGATTGATTTATGGTAAGGGATTTCATCTTTCTGTGCCACAGTGCTATTTTTCAGCAGGTTCCTTTTTGAGAACTACTTTTCAACTCTGACCACACTTGAGTTTATCTTGTATATTGCATGTTTCATATTAATTATGTTATCTTATTCTTGATTAGCTGTGCTTTAGTATGCTTTGTTTAAAAACCACTTTGAGCACTTTGAACTATTTCAACATACTTATTTTAAAGTTTTTTGTCTGATAGTTCTATAAAAATGAACGTCACCAGGAGTGATTTCTGTCTAGGTTGCTGGTTGCATTGGCTGTCTTCCTAGCATTAAATTTCTTCATGTGGTTTTAGAATCTGGGTTTGGAAACATATTTTGTACAGGAATTTATTTTGTTTTGGCTTTTTTATCTCTCTTTTATTTCTCTCTTCTCTGCTGTTCACTCTGTCTGCGGATTTTGCAGTTGACTGAGTCCTTCCAGGGTACCTTTCTAAATCCAGGCATCTTAATAGCCATGGGGAATTATTATTGCTTCAGAAGCTGTAGGGGATATGGAAACTTCATCCTCAGAGCCAAAAAGTGACTTTGCTGAAATTGTGCCTGTGTCTCCTTCTCCTTGGCACAAAGACTGCCAATCCCAGTTGGAGTTCAATTGCAGTTGTGTTCAGCCTCCTTTGATGAATGCTGGATGTGTTCCTATTCCAATGCCCCTGTAACAAACACCACAAACATAGTGGCTCAAACACCACAAATTTATTCTGCTACAGTTCTGCAGGTCAGAAGTCACCATGGGAGACTAGCGAGCTGGGATTTTAATACCTCTAGTTGTCTGGGAGTTTTGTTCCATTTCTAATTCAGAGAACTATTTATTTTGTATTTTGGATCATATATGTCTTTCTGTAATTTTCCATTTTTATGTTCGGTCTTTCTTTGTTAAGTGTCTGGAGCAGTGAGGGTTAGGATGTATGAATTTTCCTTGCTATGATGATACCGAAGTCCTAAATCCTAATAGTGGCTCAGCCTGGAGCGCTCAAATGCATCATTAGAAAAATTTAAAATTCTTGGCAAATTGTTAAATTGGAGCAAGGGAGGCTATCTCAGTATCCTAGGGCTACCATAGCAAAGTAACTCAAATGGCATAGCTTAAACCAATAGACATTTGCTGTCCCAAAGTTCTGAAGGCAAGAAATCCACAATCAAGTTTTCGTCAGGGCCATGCTCCTTCCAGAGGCTGCAGGGAGGAATCCTTCCTTGCTGTTTCCAGCTTCCGGTGTCTCCTGCCATTCCCTGGCTAGTGGCAACATCACTCCAGCCTCTGCCTTTGAATTCACATGGACTCCCTTCTTCCCTCTGTGTGTCTCCTCAATAACTCAGCATCCAAATCTCCCTTTCCTTTCTATTATAAAGACACCAATCATTGGATTTGGGACCCACCTTAATCCAGCATGACTTGTCTTAAATTGATTACATCTGCAAAGACCCTATTTCCAGAAAAGGTCACATTCATAGGTATCAGGGTTTAGGACTTAAATATGTCTTTTGGGAGGGCACAATTGAACCCACAATAGATGTATTTTTATAAATGTATTTAATGCATATTTGTTTTACTCTCTCATAGAAACTGAGTCAGTTATCCCTTCCGGTGTCTCCGTGTTTCCTGGAGAGTAGCTGCTCCATAAAGGCTTGCTGATTGACAGGGGGGCTGCCTATTTTCCTTAACATGTTGACCCTTCCAAAATCTGCTCAAATCAGAAGCAGATGTGGAGTTAGCAATATTCTCCAAAGCGGCTGTGTTTCTAGATTCATACTGAATTGAAAAACTGTCTCCCAGGGAGCCTTTGTGGAACACAGCATGCAATCAAAGGAAGAAGACGGAACTAGAAGACATTCTGAAATTAAACAGAGTTGGCTCTGCATTTGAGGGGTGGGGAAGACCTTTCTAAGCATGTTATTAAAGGTGAAAGCCTTAAGGGAACGTCTTAATAGATTTGACTGTCTTTTTATACTTCATGGTGTCAAAGAAGGTAATTACCAAGTTCAAAGTAAAGGACAAGCCAGGGAAACAAAAGCAGTTAGGAGAACTGATGTCTGGTTGGCTCTGAGTGATACAATGATAAAGTGAACTTGGGAATTTTCCTAGCAGAGGAAAATTGATACTGTTATTGTGTTAAAGATGCTCATTTTTGGTTTAATAAGACATGATGCTTCATTCTGATTTGGTAAAAACAAACCAACCAATGTTTTTTTGTGTGTGTATGTGATTGCAAACTTTATCTTACCTTTAAAACCATGACTGTTTTAAAGTCAAGATTGTATTTCAAAAAATCATATAGTGTGTGGGTATGTATAAAACCACATTGCACGGAATTTACATTAAGAGAAAACAATAAATAAATATTCTCATGGGAGTGGAGAGATTAAATCACATTTAGAAAGTTATTTATGCTAATTTGGCATAAATAAAATTTCACCACTTTTATAGAGCCTGCTTTCCTTTAAAACAAAACTGCAAAGTAATGACTATTTCTTTTTACTTGATTTATGAGGTATTTAATTTTAGCTATAAATATTCTTTACATCAGCAATCCCCAACCTTTTTGGCACCAGGGACCGGTTTCATGGAAGACAATTTTTCCATGGACAGGGGCCGGGAGAGGATGGTTTCGGGATGATTCAAGCATATTACATTTATGGTGCAGGCAAACCTGTCTGCTAACGAGAATCTATATCTGCAGCCACTCCCCAGCACTAGCATCACCGCCTCAGCTCCACCTCAGATCATCAGGCATTAGATTCTCATAAGGAGTGGGCAACCGAGATCCCTCCATGCACAGTTTACAGTAGGGTTCGTGCTCCTATGAGAATCTAATGTCACTGATGATCTGACAGGAGGCGGAGCTTATGCAGTGATGCCAGGGATGGGGAGCGGCTTTGATTTATCTCACCATTGCTTTGCCTATGGCATAGGAGATAGTCTACACAGGCCCTGGTCTCTGTCATAATATCCATATAAGAAGACATCTCTCATATTTTAAAGTAATTATTGGAACGCAATTTAAAATACAGCTGTGTTAATTCACCTGATGGGTCACTGGATCCGTGAGAGGTAGAATAGAGCCTGAAGGTTTGATACTTGAACTATCCTGTACTACTGTTGAATCAGGATCTGACCGACAACATGAGACTTGTCAGGCCTAGTGGGAACAAGGATGTTTTTGGGTTCATGGAATTTTTAGTGAATCTATTTTCATATTCAAAGCTTTAAAATATTGCACTTATTCAAGAAATTGTTTCTCGTAGGTATCAGAATGGATACCACCCTGGCTGAGTAACTCAAATACATGTAGAATATTATTTCACCTCTTCTTGGTGGCAAAACGTGGAAAGAACAAGGAACCTTCTAGGAAATAAAAAGCGGTTAAAGACAGAGGCTGTGAGTGCTAGGGAAAGGCATGGAACTAAAAAATGGGAGATTGTGTTTGAAGGTAGTGAACAGCAACATGAATGAAGAAGACTCTTCTGAGAAGGAGCTTTAGGGACCTTGTGGGGTCCCGCTCTCATGGGGTCAGGATGACCAACGGCCCAAACAGTGAACTGACATGGGGGTCTATCAGGAATGAGGGCCTGGGTGAAAGGGCAGATTCCCCACGTAGATAAACAACGGCTTAGTCTCACCAATGAGGACGTCATGTTGTCCTAGTTTTATGAAACCCCCAGAAGCAGTTGTTCTAAATGGGCAACAACCACAAAAATTACAGTAATTAATTCTCTTCTAGTAACTCTCCGTGCAGGCCTATGGGGATGAAGGAACAGACCTGCTCCATCTGGCGCCGGAAACGCTGTCCCAGAGTAACCAGAAGTTGAGCTCGCTAGTCACAGGCTGCCTTCTGAACAGCCGTAGTTTTATGAGGTTATTCACTTTCTTTTCAAAGGCAATACCCTGTTCCCTTGTGCTCAAACAGTCTGAGGACACAGAAGTGAATCTGAGTATTTACTCAGAGTTTTAAATCTTTGTCTTTTAACTGTATTTGGGATTGAAACTCAAGAATAGAAAAACACACTAGATTTAAAAAAACACCTAAAGATCAGCAACTGTGCGCTGCAGCTTCTCCACATGGAATTGTGTTAGAGGAAAAGTGCTTTAAATGCATTAAGAAGTATTCACGGGGAAACGTTGTTCTTGGAAGTTGGGAAAAATTGAGTTGAGGTATTTACGTGAATGGCAGGATTTCATATGTCCCTTTAATGAATGAATGAAGATCATCCATAGGCATGATTAACAATTATTGGATGTGATATAAGAGTAGGTGCAAGTGTTTTTGAAAACAGTAACTGCTATGTCGCATATAAAAATGGGAGAGAGGCTAGAAAGCACTAGAAAGTGAGCACTCATTTGGCATCAAAAGGCCTGTGTTTCTGTCCACGTTCTGCCATAGCTACTAAATTTAACCATTCTGAGCTTCAAGGTTTTGCAATGTGGCAAATGGGAATGATGACCCTAGTCTTGCTAATATCGTGCTAGGTCATGGGGATTCAATGCCAAGGAAAAGCTCATCCTATCTTTGCTATTGTGAAGTTTACAACGTAATGGGAGGAGGGAGAAATATAATAACCAAATAATTTAATGAATGGCTATAAAATTATAGTTCTGGTAAGAGATATGAAGAAAAGGTGGATGGAACACATAGCAGAAGGATGCGAGGGTGTGATATTTGAGGTGGAATCTATTAATCACGGGGAGGGTGGGAAAAGGGTGTGGAGACAGGTGCTGAGTGGCCAGGAGTACGTGGCTCACACAAGGACTCACAGAGTGGGTCAGAGGGATAGAGAAGGAGGGAGGACGCAGGGTGAGCCCAGGTGGTGGAGGTGGGCAGGGGTCGGACCACGCCCATCTGTCTGCGGAGGCCACACTGACCATTCATATCTTTGTCCTAAGACAAGCGGGAGCAGGGTACGGTCAGGTTACTTTTCAGGAGCAGCTCACTCTGGCTGCGTATAAAGAACCGATCGGAGGAGGGAAGCGCAGATGAGAGGACACCACTCCAGGAACTCACCGGTGTTGATAACATTTTGGATCAGGAAGGTGTCGATCACTACAAAGAAAACCGAATGGATTCAAGAGGTATTTGGGGGGCAAAATGGAAGGATCTGGGCTGAGCCGGACATAGGGAACACATGGGCAGGAGTGTCAGAGAGAGCTCCCGGGTCTCAGGCTGGTGTGGCCGGAGCTGTGGCAACGTTGTTCCTGACGTGGGGAGTCCTCAGGAAGGGAGGATAGGGGTTCTGTTTGGGACGTCTTTGTGAGGTGTATGTGGCATCAGATCTATGCAGAGGAATACATGCGTTTAGCTTTTGGAAAAAAGAAGTCAATTCTGGACCTAAAATGGTGAATCACCAGCTGTGTGAGTCACAGTTCTTTGGATAAATAGAACCAATAGGGTATATTGGCATACCTATAATATGTATTGCATGGCATATTATAATAATATCTCCTAGGGTATATATTATATAATATAATGTATAAAACATATGTTCTATATTTTACAATGTATTGGGTATATAATGAGAGAGAGAGAGAGAGAGGAAAAGAGATTTTACGGTATTAGGTCATGTGATGTTGGGGCTGGCAAGTTTGAAATCTGCAGGGCAGGCCTGCAGGCTGGAAACTCAGGCAGGGTTTCTACGTTGCAGTCCTAAGGAGGATTCCTTCTTCTTCTTCGGAAAACCTCAGTCTTTGCTCTTCAGGCTTTCAACTGATTGGGTGAGGCCCACCCGCATTATGGAGAATACTCTGATTTACTCAAAGTCTGCTGATTTAGATGTCAATTATATCTCAAATATACCTTCGGCACGACAGCTAGACGAGTGATTGATCACACAACTGTGCACCGTAGCCTAGCCAAGGTGACACATAAAATTGACCTTCACACCAGCTAAAGCCAAGTCGTGGTGAAATTTCTTAAATGCGTGGCATGTTGATAAATCAGGTATGTGATCGTAGGTACTGGAGATTAAGGCAAAACTCAGAGGGGCGCCTTTCCAGGCTTCAGTGGGAGAGACAGAGAAACCTGCAGGGGCAGCGCAGGGAGGTCAGGGCTGCAGTCCTGGGGTGCTATGACTACTGAGAGGTAAGGGAGAGTTTCCCAGAGGAGAGATAGTCAAGGAAGGAGAGAGGCATCTGTAGATTGCGTGTGGAAAGGAAAAGAGATTTGTTCTGAAAAATGGTAATTAATAGGTTGATTAGGGAGGTAAGACCAATTGATAGAGCACTTGCCGTCGTGAAGAGTTTCAACTTGCTGGGAGAGGACGAGACAGTGTCCCAAACAAGTGACTATGTATATTAACAGCATTATAATATTCTAACAGTTTTTAGATTTATCAGTCTAACAGTTTTATAATCACAATTCGCATTTGAAATTCTGAACATCAGGAAATGAAAGGCCGCTTTACACTTGTCTTCGGAAATCAGAATTATTTCTTTAGAGTCATGCTTTTTTAAAAGGGCCCTCTGCGGAATATACTTAACATTGCTATGAGAATAACAGTTTTAAATCATGCAGACCGTTTTGCCTTTGCTTCTGGGTTTTTCTCTCTGCTTCGAGCTAGTACCATCATTTAGTAGGTGGGTGGGAATTTTTTTCAAGACACTCAGAGTTCAGAATTCAGGCTGTCTGCCTTAACTCAGATAACAATCCTCAGAGTAGGTCCCACCGGTTCCTATTGTGCGAATTTTAAAGCAAAAAGGCACAGCGGTAGACAAAACAAGCAGGTGGGGACTGTTCCATGACAGTGGCATTTGATGACAGCCCCTTTGATGGCCGCTATCAGGCACAGCTCACAGGCTGGCCGGGCTCCCATATGCTGGTGCAGAACATTCTTGAGATAATATCTCTGGGCTGGAAACAGGACCAAGGCAGTCCTTGCTACTGAGTTCTTTTTCCAACTGAGCAAAATGTTTAAGAGAGAAGATGAAAGTGCACATAATAAAGGATCATAAAACGAAGATCTGTTTATGTTTTGATTATTTACTTAGCCTATTTTCCTCTCCTGTTAATGCTCCAGTTTTTAGAGATCTCATGTCTGATGGTTTATCAGGCACAGTTTCACCTTTATTGTACAACTAATCACTTTCCTCATATTCAGGAGACTGTTTCCCTTTCACTACCATCATCATCAAGATACTAAAATATAAAAAAAAAAAAAAGATACTAAAATATGTTTGATTTAGTGTCTTTATTAGGATCATCTGACAATAGCGTTTTCCCCTCAACACACTGTGATGCATGTCAGGGTACAGCTATGTGAATTTCCCTGGTTTCCTCTTTTCCAGGCAAGACATTGCCATCGATCAAAAATTGACTAAATTTACTCACGTTATTGCTGGCAAATCATTCCCCTTCCACACTTTATAATAGTCTCACTCCATTTCTTGCAAACACAGATAGATGAGGAGTTTGGCCACATTACCAATTTTTCAGAGCATGGAAATAAACATTTTTTGAAACGTGACTGCAAGAAAGAAAATTCTAAGGCGCACTCTTATCTGAAAAGAACCAACTGCAAAATCATGGCAAGCCACGTTTGTAGGAAAAAAAATCAGTATATTGCTAAACGAAGTTCTGTAGGAATTCTAAGACATGCCAAGGACACTTCTCACAGTTTTTGCTGCTCTCACTTTAAAATTCTCCATAGTTTATTTCAGTGACTGCTTTTTGGTAACCCTGGCGACCCACATGGTCATATAGTTTTCCTATCTTTGTTTAAAATATCTGTATTGCAAAATATAGGTAGGGGGCATCGGAATGTTCTAATTACAATGCAACCAGCTCACCTTTAAAAGTCTTATGCCCTTTCTTTAAAGAGGTAAGAGAATGTCTCAGCCGTCTGTGGGGAATCTCATTGCTTAGTCAGAGAGGGTATTTTTTTTTTTGCAGCAAAGGCCTTGGTATCAGTCATTCTTGGCCTTTTCTTTTCTTCACCTTTGTCACCTAGCTGGTCAGAAGTTTCCTAGACATATGTGTCCACATCCTTGGGAGAAAGAAGAGCTAAAGAAAGAGCCTGGAGATTCCCAGAGGGTTTCCATGAGAAAAAACATTGGCAAGGAGATTGGAATCATACCATTTGAATATATTCAAGGTGAAGCTTCTCTTTTTCCCCCTTTTCCCAGGCTGCTTTTTTTTCCTTATTTTTACAGGGGGGAAAAAAAGCAAGTGAAATAATACTTGCCTTTGTCTCTGCCTCGTGACTTTTCATACAATGACCAAAGTTCCAGCATTTATTAGTGCTGCTTATTATTAAAATGTCTTCTCCAAAACTAAATCTATAGCTAAAATGTGGCATTTTTGAAAGATGCAATGACCAAACTTATAGAAGAAAGCACAGGAAAATATTTTTATGACCTTGAGGCAGGCAAAAATTTTATATAATAGGACACACACAAAAAAAACTAGCTTTAAAGAAAAAATTGATAAATTGAACTACATTAAGAACTTCTGCTCATTGGAAAACATCACTGAGAAAGTGAAAAGGCAAGTTACGGATTGAGAGAAGACATATGGAACGCATTTATGTGCCAAAGGACCTATACTCAAACCATGTAAAGAATTCCACAACATAGTAAGAAAAAAGAGAACTCCTAAAAATGTACAAGAAACTTGGGCAGGTACTTCATAAGAAAAGATACCCAAATAACCAATAAACATGCAAAAATGTGTTCAATATTTTTTATTCAGTGAGGCAATGAAAAATAGAAACCCTAACATGATAATACTGTGTGTGCACTAGGATGGCTAAAATGAAAAACTCTAAAAGTCAAATTTCAAATATTGGGGAGGAAATGGAGCAACTGAGATTCTCATATACTGCTGGGGGCATGCCAATCAGTAAAATCTCTTTGACAATAGCTGCTAAAGTTAAATAATTGTATATCCTGTAGTTCAGCACTTTCACTCCAGAAGTGTATCAACATCTTCACATGGATAAGCATATTTATAGAAGCATTATTTGTGATAGCCACACACTAAGAACAACCCAAATGCCTGTCAATACCATAATGGATAAATGGTGATTTATGTATTCGAATAGAATATTATACAGCAATGAAAAAGAACGAGCCACTTCTACAGCACAACCTGGAACAATTTCATGTCCATTGTGATAAGTGAGAGAAGTCGTACAACAAAAAGAGTACAAATTGTATGATTCCCTTTATGCAAAGTCCCAAAACTGCAAACCTAATCCATTATGTTAGAAATCAAGTGGGTATACTTGGTGGAGTAGTGACTGGACGTGTACCATGAGTGTTTGAGGTTATGGAGACCATTCTCATATACTGCTGGGGGCATGCCAATCAGTAAAATCAGTAAAATTTCAGTTGTTGATTCTCATGGAGTTAAGAGAGGAGGAAAATAAACCCAAAGATGAAAAGTCACGACATTTTTTGAAACCTCCATAAATATCCTAAGGGGGAAAAATGCCAACTAACATTTACATTTTTAAAAAGCTAATTAAGTCAAGATATTTATTTTCTTATGAGAACAGAAGGCGCATTTGGATAGAAAAGAAGAGTTTTGTAATAAATTTACCTGAAGTTTCCCTGGAAATCATTAAATGGTGAGCCAAGATTAACATATAGGCTTAGAACATGATACTGTGGATCTCTTAGATTCTATATTGAAGATGCTTCTGGGTCCTTCCCTTTGGCTCATTGCGTCTGTTGCTCTCCCAAATTTAGAGGTCAAAATTTCTTCTAATGCTTCAGGCCACTTGCTATGTGAAACAGTTCTGCACAGACAACAGTTCTGCTGGCCAGAGTCCAAGATCTGTTACCAGGCCAAATTCTGGGGACATCATGATTGATTGTCTATGGCAGGGGCAGAAGGAAGAGACTGATATGACTCTCAGATTTCTGGTTAGTCATTTGGGTGGATGGAGGTGCCCTATACCCAAACAGAATACAGGAAGAGGAGGGAAGGCTTATGGGCTCCATGGTATTAGATGTACTGAGTCTGCATCCTGGGTGGCTATATCCAAGTGGGTTGAAAGCAGGGGTTGGAATCTCTAGAGAGAGATTTGGGTTTGTGCTGCATAATACGGGGTAGCAAGTAATAAGCATTAGTACTGCTAATATGACAAGATAATTTATAGTTATACCTCTACATTTTATTTTTCAAATTATTTTCTGTAGCAGTGGATGAACTGCAAGTTAGAAGATTTGATGTACTAATTTGGCTTCCAAGCTTCAGAAATTTTAGATGAAGCGCTTTGGATTTTCATTTACTGTTATGGTAGGTGATTTTTCTTAGAAATATCTTCAATAACGTCTCTTTGTTTTATAAAATATAAAGCAACCGACAGTTTGCTGCATTTATAATCAGCTTCAACAGACAGAATGAAACAACTGGCCTTGATTATATACACTGTTTTTTAGTTACAATTGTCTTTTAATAATAAAGACTATGTGAGAATTGAAAAGGCAGATTAAATATGCATTCATTTCGATGTACAAAAGTAGGGGGACTATATTATACCTTTGGTACTTGAGTACATTTCAAGGATATTTTAAATTTACTAGTAGTAAAATAAAGCTAAAAATTAGAATTTGTGAACTCAGGGAAGATGCCAGTGTATATGGAATTTCTTAATGTCAGCCTAACCATTTGAATTTCACAGTACTTCAGTGACTATGACACATTCTCCACAAATCGAGTTCTGTTAATAGCAGTGGGTGGAAGTCACTGTTAGTTAGTGCTAGTTGACCTTGTTCCTGTTTTGCTAACCTTTCCGTGTACTCATGAATCTTCCATCCTGGTGAATTCTCTACTCTGGTTTATTAGGTAACAGGTTATTTCTTCTGCTATTATGATGTAAATAAATTCTTATTGATATACTTTTTTAAAAGTTGAAATCAAAATGATAAGTCATAAAAGTGTAACTGTAAACACCAAAAATTCCAGAAATTTAAAGGGTTTTTAGAAGCTACTATTTCACAGGTTCCCCTGTCAAGGAACACTGGTATGCTTATATATATATATATATATATATATATAATATATATATACATATATATATGATATATATGTAAAGAAGTGTGCTTATGTTAATATTTACCTATTTATCTTTTATTGATATTGCATATTTTACATATTTATAAGAAACGTGTGATATTAAGAAGTAATATTTTTATTGATTTATATTGCTGTTAAGTTTTAAGCCTTTATATTGCATGAAGATGCAGAATATTTTGATCACAATGTTGCATAAGCATAATGTATTTCTGGTCATGACTGTATTTTATTGCAGGGTCTTACTCAACTTTTGCTTTTATAGAAGAACCGTTTTCTCTGATGTCCCTCCTCTATGCTATATATCAGCAATTCATACGAAAGTCATTACCAAATTGTTGCTGTCTAATTCTATAGCCCCAGAATACTTTTGTATTCATGATAAAATAATAGCAATTAAAATGAGAAAAGAAAATCTTGATCTGCAATCAGAAAGATTGTTAATTTCCTTCCTAAGTGACCAGTTGATTTGAACCAGCAATTCAAAAACTTAGATCTTGGGGAAAATGTGCAAAATGGCTTTGGGTCTTTAAAAAGAAAACTATTTTAAAAAGGACAAACTATGATTGATTGCACATTGATATAAACATGCGCATGGGGCTAGTTTGGCAGTCCAGAGATGGAAAAATTCCTGTTGGAATCACAGAAAAAATAGATGCATTTAAAGGGAGCCTAAGGCAGGAGAAGCAAGAGAATTGAGGATTGGGGAAATAGCTTGAATTACATTATTTGAATTTTATTAGAAGTGTGTTTGTCCGGGATGCAGTTTTTACTAGTTTATTTTAAGGCAAGGTAGGCTGTGGAATGCAGGAAAAATCAGTAGAAGCCAGTGCCCTGGCTGTGGCCTGGACCTCCCAGGGCACAATGTGGATTTGAGAAGCATGCATGCATTCCTGGGGGTCCCCAAAACAGAGTCAGGCATTATTAACTAGGAGGAGTGCAGTCCTGAGCAGAGAGACTGAGATTCTATTAATAGCTCCAATTTGTCAACGAGCTGGCTGGGCTTGGACAGGTCACTTCATTTCTCTGGACCTTATTTTCCTCGGCTAAGAAATAAGAGGGGTCACTACCCACACATTCTCCAAGGAAGTTTCCAATTCTGACACCCTGAGACTAGCTGTGGGCTGACTTTTACCTGTGAGGAAAGGCTTTGCCAATCAAGGTGTCCAAACAAAATCATGGGAAGAAAGGGCATTAAGTTAAAAAACAAAAATAATTCACTGCTCCGCTCAATGTCTTCTGCAAACACTGTGCATTCATTTATTCCCCAACAGAGATTTATTGGGAGATGAGCACAGCCCATACCTGTGTCCAGGATTGGCACTATCTGAGTGAAAGAGGCATCCTTTCTGTCTGTCCTTGCAGAGCCTGAGCACAGGTAAGCATTGTAGCAAGTGACCAGACAGTGATAGTGCAGGCTTGTTATGGAAAGGTGAGTTCAAGGTGCTGTCAGTGTTAGGGAGGAGCATCGAGCTGAGAGTAAGAGTAGGTGTCACCTAAGTAGGGTTGCAGTGGTGGTGACGGCAAGGGTGTAGGAAAGGGGATGGCTTGTGAAGGGAGGACACCATGATGCGGTCCTGGCACTCAAAGAACTTCAGTTCAGTTTGGAAGAGGGGTGTGGGGAGAGAGGAGGGCAGAAAGGTAAACACAGGAAGACTGCATAGGCCTGGATATTTGTCCTTCAGCAGGTGGATAGGGGCCGGGAAAGGGTCGGTGCTGGGGGCAGGGCCCTTGTGCCTGTATCTTGCTCCTGGCTCCTTGGGCACCTGGCACCTTGCTAGCCTCATCCCTGCTCCCTCCTACTGGGGAAGGGGATCCCTACCTGCCCTGGAGGGGTTTGGGCTGAGGATGGGTAGCTGCTACTACAGGAAGGTGGAAGGGGTAGGGTCCAGCCATGTGCTGTGCCTTTTGTGACCTTGAACGGAGAGGTCTCAGGTTTTCAGCCCTCTGGGGTAGAGCTGTCGAGCTCAGTTCTACCCAAAGATAGGACCATAGCTGGGTCCCAGGAAGGAGGCAAGTGAATGAGCAGTACCTTAGGAGCCTCCCTACTTTTAAAAATTTAAATAACAAGCACCTGGAAAGATGCCTGAGCTTTGTATAAATGAGGATGTACTATGGGAAAGCCAGAAAGACAACTTGAAACTGCTTGGGATTGAATTGTGGCCTCTTCCCCACCCAAATCCATGGGTTGAAATCTTAACCTCTAGTGCCCCAGAATGAGACCTTATTTAGAAACTAGGATCATTGCTGATGTAATTACTTAAGACGTGGTGATATTGGAGCAGTGTGGCCCCTAATCTAATTGGTGTTCTTATGCAAAGGAGAAATTTGGGTACAGACACGCACAGGGAGAAGCCTTATGAAGATGGATATAGGGATAGGGATGATACTTCTACAAGCCAAGGAATGCAAAAGATCACCAGAAAACCACCAGGGAACTAGGGAAGAGGCATGGAACAGATTCCCCCTCACAGCCCTTAAAAGGAACCACCCCTGCCAATGCCTTGACCTTGAACTTTTAGACTCTAGTACTGTAAGAAAATAAATTTCCGCTGTTTCAGTCACTCAGTTTGTGGCACTTTGTTATAGCAGCCCTGGCAAACTAACATATGGGCAATTCAAATTATTTAGAGTTTAAGTGTTTTGTGGGGTTATTTTTTGTCAAACTGATTAAATTTACAATAAAAATATAATTACACACCTTTAATCAGGCCACTGATACTTCATGGTGCTACTAATAAGAATATGATATGGGCTATTAATACAAATCCTGGTTTGGGACTAATACTTGTATTGACAGGATTGATTTGCACACAAATGTTAAATGTGAAATTAATGTCAGCATATTTCTTGAGCCTGAAAATAGTGATATCAGGGCTTTTTCATTTGTACAATTTAGAATTATTATTAAATGGATATAGTCATGCCTGTTTATCCCTAGAGGAAACCCTACTTAGAAGCATTCAAGTAATGTTATTACCTACAAGTGATTTTGTTGCTGTTTTATTATTAAGTCTTTAGGAATTAGAAAAAGGGTGTTAAAAATCAGCAGAATGGAAATTAAGTTTTTGACTTTATTTCTGACTCATTAGTAACCTAGGGGCACACATTAAATTAATATGTTATACTCAGTTTCTCCAGATGCAAGCTAAAGATGAAAAATTACCTGTTATTTTATTCTCTTTTGATTTTGTTGAGAAGATTAGGGATAAGTCATTTTTTTTTCTTAAATACAAAATGTTATAATTTTATATACACAGCACAATTCAAAGACAACATATAAGCGTATGCTCATAAGATGCTCAAAGGAGCAAAACTTACCTGTGTAATTATGTGCTAAATATTATGATTGCTTCTGCCTAGGGAAGTGAACATAATTATGTTACTGGATTTTGTTATATTACAAAATAAGCCTCCATGTTTGTGCTGTGTGTTTAATGTGTGATAATGACACATTTAAAAAAAGTTAGAGTCGTCATCCTTGAAATCATCAATGTTGAGGTGTATTAATCAGAGTTTTCCAGAGAACAGAACCAATAGGGTGTATATGGATATACAGAAAGAGATTCCTTAGGAGTGACTGGCCCAAGCAGTTATGGAAGCTGAGAAGTCCCATGACTTGCCATCTGCAAGCTGGTCATGGAGGACGATGAACGCAAGACCAAGAACCGGAAGCCCTGATTTCAACGGCAGAGCACACGTTCCCTGTTCTTACACCTTTCTGTTCTATTCAGCCCTGGACGGATTGGATGATGTCTGCCAGCATTGGTGAGGGCTGTCCTCTTTACTCAGTCTCCTGATTGAAATGCTAATCTACTCCAGAAACACTTTCATAAATACACCCAGGAATAATGTTTTACCAGCTATCTGGGCATCCCTCTGCCCAGTCAAGTTGACAAGATGTATAAGTATGTACATTTACTTATAGGATTTAGTTTTTAAATCAAATCCATTAAAGCATTTTTTAAAAAAAATAAAATACCCCAAAACCGTACAATTCAAGGAGTTTCGAAAAATGCTATTCCAGTACAACTGCCACCATAATAAAGATAGAGAACATTTCATCACCTAAAAAAGTCTCTTTTTGTACCTTTAAAAATTCCAGCCCCAAGAAATCACTGATCTGTTTTTGGTTAGTTATTAATACTATAGATTAATTTCGCTTGTTCTAGAATTCCATATAAATAGAACCATACAGGATGTAGTATATTTTGTGTCTGGCTTCTTTCAGTGAGCATGATGTTTTTGAGATCCATGCATTTTATTGTGTATCTCAGTAGTTCCCTTTCTACTCCTGAGCAGCATTCTATTGGAATGACATGCCACATTTATCAGTTCCCATGTTGATAGACATTTTAATTGTTCCCAGGTTTTTGGCTTTCATGTATACAGATGATAGGAAACTTATTGCACAAGCATTTTAATGGACAAATGCTTTTATTTTTCTTGGATAAATACCTAAGATTGGAATTTCTTCACTATGTTATTTTTAAATCTATTTCCCTACGTAGCTAAATTCAAATAAATTTCTGGAAGTTATTGACGGTATGCTGTCTCATAGCATATTAAAATGTATTATTTATATATTTATTTGAGTCAGCTTTATTCCAAAAACATTTTTTATGTATACTACCAACACGGTATAAAAATTCAGAGTTTAAGTAATTCAACTTGAGCAAAAGGAAATAGGGGTCGAAGAACATTGTGTGGATTTGTGTATTTTTTCTAGAGAAAAGAGTGTGTAGCTTTTTATTGGATTCTCAAAAAGAGGATAGGGTTAGGACCCCACATAGGGTAAGAATGCTGCTTCAGATTCTCCGATTTTTATTCCTGGATTAAGAAACGCCATCTAAGTTGTTGTACTTAGGGTATAATTTCTTTATTTTCTTCCCTATATGTTACATTTTCTGATCTTTTCTGATGAGACTAATCACTGTTCTAACCACATTACTGGCCTAATCCCATTTTTTTTTTTTTTTTTGGTTGGTTAACAACTTTTTAATTTCAGCCATTCTTTTAAGCAGATAATGGTGTCACATGGTTTTAATTTTGATTTCCCTGATTACTAATGAAGTTGACCATTTTATCATGTGCATATTGGCCATTCTTACATCTTTGGTAAGGCACCTATTCAATTTTGTAAGAATTTTTATTTATTTATTTTTATCACATATGGAAAGAGAGATTTTTATTTATTTTTGTCTTCTTATTCAGCTGTCAACATTATTTATATGATTCTGGATATTTTGTCAGACAGATATATTACAAATATTTTTTTTCTCATTCTTTGTCTTGTCTTTTTATTTTCGGAATAGTGTCTATGAATAATAAAGATTTTTCATTTTGTTAATAAAATCCAACTTGTCTTTTTTTTGTGCTGTGTGTCCCAAGAAATCTTTGGTTATTTCAAAGTCACAAAGATCTTCTCTTATATAATATTTTCTTTTTACATTTTACGGATTTTGCTTTTACATTTAGGTCTCTGATTCATTTTGAGTTAATTTTTATCAACTTGCCTTGGCACCATTTTCTTAAAATGACAGTTCTTTCATAGTTGAATTAAATCTAATTCATTTAGTATTTTCATTGTTGTCAAAACTAGCTTATAGACAATGGTTTTCATTCAAATAATATTATATAGAAAAGTCTTATGTAGAAACTCCCTAACAACATCCAGAAACAACATTCAGTTTCATCTTGAATGTCTCCAGTCTCGTGAAACTCACCCTCCTGAGAGAGCCCATTTCATTTTTGTTAAATTCTCAGAGGAATTCAGGCCCCAGCGAGATTCCTTAGGGAGCTGGAGGAAAGACCTTGCCATGCAGAAGGAAAAGAAAGCAGCACATTTTGTGCAAATAACTTCCTTTTGTAGTTCTTTCTTAAAAAATGAAAATCAGAGTTTTGACAGTCAGACCTTTTGGCCTGGATTGTTTATCCTCGAGCCAAACACTTCTGGGAGAGGGCAGTATACAGCTTAAGCCCCAAGGCTGGCCTTAAATGGCGCTGCAGATAGAGCAGTTTGCAGCAGGAGGCCAGGACAGCACTTGGAGTTGGTACCAAAGCTTCGTGTGTTTTCTTTAATAAACTCATCCCTAGTTTCATCTTCACTGCACCAGCTGTTATTTTCCTATTGCTCGAATAAAACTGGAAGATGCCAGGCCAGGAAATGATATGTGAAAATGCATGATTCTGTTTCTGTACAATCTTCTCATGTCCTAGCTCTGTCCAGATAAGCTTGGCCATTAGTGTCTTGAAATGCGATTTGTCATAATTGACCAACTTGGTTAAAAACATGCAACAAATATTCAATGCAACCTTAGCTGCAGTGAAAGATATTGGCATTTTTATAGAGTCAAGTGTTATTCAAAATAAACAGGAAAAATTCCAGTTAGCTGAAAACACATGCGTGTATAAGTATGTGTGGAAGAGGGTGAGGTTGGTATGTATGTGTTTAATGCAGATGCTCGCCTCTTTTGTTTCCTCTATCATTTTATTTGTTGAACAGTGCAGCCCCCGAATAAAGGATATCTATACATCAATGGCAGATGAATTCTTCAGTGGTCAGGAAGGGCCAGAAGATCAGCAGGAGAGATTATAATGGAAATGTGATGTCATGAAATGATTTTCTACATACAGGTGACTACTCATTTCAAGAACCAGATGATTCGGCTTCTCCCTAACATACAACTAGTTTTCAGAGTGATCATGTTTTTCCTTTATGTAAGTCTCAGGAGATTTAGCATAACAGAGAAAGGGTTCCTTATTACAAACCACTATTTGCCATTCAAAGGGACTGCTGTGATATAATATGCTGATGCACAGACAGGATTTATGAAGCAGCTGTTCATTCACTTCATTTGACTGTGATGGGCATAATGATGGCCCCCTACACTCCCTCACCCAATCAAAGACCACATACTAATGCCTGGAACCTCTGACTATGTTACCTTGCAAGGCAAAAGGGATTTAGCAGATATGAATAAATCGAGATTCTTGAGATGGGGAGATTATCCTAGATTCTGCAATGTAATCACAAGGGTCCTTTAAACCTTTCCTGGCTGTGATCAGAGGGATACGGGAACACGGAAGAAAGGCACAGAGACATGTATCATTGCTTCATTTGAAAATGAAGAAGGAGGTTTCTAGAAGCTGGAAGAAGCAAGGAGAAGGATTCTCCCCCAAAACTTCCAGAAAGGAAATGCTCTCCACTAATATGTTTGATTTTAGTTAATGAGAATTATGTTGGCCTTGTGACCTACAGAACTTTAAGATAGTACTTTTAGGCTGTTGTAAGTCATTAAATTTGTGATAATTTGTTACAGTAACAAACTACGTACCTGGGCTTCTAGGAATAGAACCACAAAACCACAAATTAAGTATTGTTACAGCCAGGGATGGATTTTCTAAAGAAACTGATGATTTATGTGATAGAAGTGATACATACATCCGCTGGCACGCACGCACACACATATTTGTATATTATGTATAATTTCAAATTGTTAATATTGACTTCTGCTGAATTGCTACCTCAGTACAGGGAACCCATATAACAAATAAAATATAAAAATAAAATGGGGGTAATTCCTTCCTTCATCTATGAATAGCAACCACTGAAAATGGTCTTTTTGAATAATTATCGGTATCTTATTAGTTATACATGACATTCATGTGGTTATTATAAAGGCCTTTGAAAGATTAAAACTTTCCTAATGCTAATGATCCTGATTCAGAAAATATAAAGTTTTCTTCTTCCCTTTCTATAAATGACAATAAAATGAGCAACTATAATGTGTATTTCATTAAGATAAAAGAAATAATCAATACTTGCTAAAGTGGCAAATCTCAAACTTTAGTTTTCGGGACCACTTTACAGTCTTAAAAATTATTGAAGACCCCAAAAGAGTCTGTTAATGGGTTATATACAGTGATGTTCACTATAGTAGAAATTTAAACTGATAATTTTTAAATATATATATATTTAATGATTGATTTTCAGCCATAGGGTGAACTAATTTGTTCACATAAGTTACATATTTCATAAAAATAATTGTAATTCAAAAATGTAAAAAATAGAAGAATGGTATTGTTTTAAATTTTTGATTTTTAATGATTGGCTTAATAGAAATATAGTTTGATTTCTGTAATTGCTTCTGCATTCAATTCACTGCAGTATGTTTTGACTGAAGTATGTGAAGAAAATCCAGCCTTGTACAGATATGTAGTTGAAAGAGGATTATTTTAATAGCCTTTTCAGATAATTATGGATACTGTTCTTTAATACTATATCCAACCTTGCCAAGTAGTGATCTCTTAAATGTTGATTGCAATGTGGAATCTGAAAACACATACATTAACTTTTTGTTCCTTTTTCCGTTAAGATACTGTTCTGTCTTGCAATATCCCTTTTATTCATGTGTGATTTTTTTATACTATAAATTAGATTTTGGGGAAATATTGGCTCATTTTTCCAAATTTTGGCCCATTTCATACATTATCAGAAAGTTCTATTTGATAATATTATGAGCATTCTCATCAGAAAAGTCTTTAGGTCTTGGAAAGCTGTCAAATTCATGGTGACAGATACAAGCTTTCCAAATTCCATTTCTGTTGCTAAAGAGCTCAGATTTATCATTGGTATCAAACACTGTTAGTTGTTTTCCTTAAAGTGACAGCTCACTTCATTAATTTTCAAGAAAATCTCTGCTAAATACTAGGAATTTAGTTTGTCTATCAGTTGTTCTTTCAAGAAAAATGGTGCTTCATGAAAAATGAGGCCACTTCAGCTCAAAACTCAATCATACAAGTGCTATTCTTTGAGGCAAACATCATATGTAGGCATGCAACAAAAGTGCTTTACGTGCAATTCCATTTTGTTACAGAATTACTCAAATTGTGTACTCAAGGGCCAAGATTTAATAAAACTTAACTTTGTTAAATAAAATTTATTGCTTTATCAATGACATTCTTAAGCGAAGTGGATTTCTTTTCTTTTAGAAGTGTGTGGCATTGAAAACTCCAATTGCCATTATTGTTTGGTGCTACAGCCTTGATTGGTGGTAAAGTTCCAACAGTTCTTGCATGACTAGTGCAAATGTTGACACAATGAAAGTCAATTAATATCTTTATTATGAAAATAGTTTTGACCTAGGGATGCCATGGCAGGATCATGAGGACCCCAGAGGCTGCAGGTTGAGAACCACTGTGCTGAAAACAAGGGTGGCTCTCTGAACTCACAAATACTCCTCCTCACTATGGATCAAGGCGCTTTGCACAGGGTTGGGGCATAGCCATCATGGATCGCAAAATCATGTGTTTACGTGGTTATGCGGATTAAATGCATGTCTGTTGTCAGATAGTAGAAAGGGTTCAGGACTGCAGGAAATTGACAGCACATGTTGTATCTGGAGGAAAAACAGACATTTCCCCATTCCAGCTCATGCTATCTTGTACAAATGAAGTCACTGTATGGCCATATCTGAATTTTTAAGAGATATCAGACATTTGGCTTTTTACATAATATTTTCTGATTTTAAAATGTGCCAGCCAATCAGGTTTTTGAATTTGAAACACTAGCCAAGTTGAAACAGAACCTTTCTTTGCTCTGGATTTGGCCTGCAGGAAGTCACAGGCAGCCTCTATAGTAAGTACACACATAGTGATGACTTATCAAAGACATGAATTAAATTAAGAAGGACCAAATTGAAGTAGTGTAGGCAGTTCATAGCCCCCTGGGTAGGCTGTGATGATGTTTGCTAGGATTAAGGACTCTGAGTCTTCACCTGTCACAGAGCAGAAAAGCATCCACAGGCACCAGGCCTGGGCAAATGCATGTTCTCTTTGTCACCTGTTCAGGTTTTGACATCTCAGGTATAGTATCCAATCATTATAGAACTTTTCCTTGTGAGTCAAGGCAGAAAAGTTCAACCCCAAAAGTGAGAGTCACTGAAGGGCAGCTAAGGGAATACTGTGATATTAACAACTGTAGTTGCAACCAAACATCTAGAATTTAGAGTGCTATGGATGCCCATTGTCATATAGCTGGAAAAATTTAGTGTCAAGAAACATTCATTTCTTGGATTCACTAGATGTATTTGCCAAAAATGACCATGTCACAAATGGTCTGTGATCTTTTAATATTGTTCTCGTATATATCATAGACCAATTGGCTTCCAGACAATTTAACTGGTAGGATAGTTGGTAATAAACTTTTTTATGTTCAAATCTGTGTGAGGTGCTGTAGGGATAAAAAGCTTACCCAGATGCAGACTTTTTCTTCTTGGTATTTACTGTGTGGTGAGTGAGAGTCAAAAATGCAAAGCAGGGTGTGGAAAGCACTAGACTTCATTCCCCCGTGACACATACTGAGCACCGGCTCTTGGCCACACGTTGTTCTAGGCATTGGGGGAAGAGGAATGAACAAAACAGCTTACATCACTGACCTAAGGGAGCTTACATTTCAGTGTCCTCTGAGGTAAGAAGGTAAGAAGGTAAGTAGCATGAAAGCAAAGGAGATGGTAATGTTGGCTCCACTGGGAGGATTAGAGATTTTAAGCTGAATGTGACACTGGAGCCCAGACCCATGACATGGAGAACTTTTACAGGTGGAAATGAAGTTTTGTGTGGGGATGGGGGCCTTTTGAATGTCAAAACACTCCACAAAGCATGAAAATCTAGAGTGCATTCAGAGAAAGGCAAGGAGCACATTGTGACCGAAGAAACATATTGGCTTCCAAAATTGCATCACAATGATAATTTTTTATGTAAAAAAAAAAAAAAATTAGGGCCACAGATGGAATGTTGCTGAGTTTATCTCAGGTTTTCCAGATTCTAAATTGCATGAGTTTTGACAATAACATTGCATTTGTGAACGCATTTAGTACAATGTGGGAATATACTAGCAACTCAATAACTTTCAGTTGATAATAAAATTTTAAGAAAACAGTATTATAGCAGTTTTGCCAAGGTTTTGGGCTGATAATAAACAAAATATCCATAATTTTTAGCAACCAAGAATTACATTTCTTGTTCATGTTGCATTTTTGCTGCGGTGGCTGCAGCTTAGGTGTACCTTTGCTCTGCATGCCTTTATCCTACCAGGATGCAGGCTAAAGAATCTACCACTATTTGGAACATGTTGTACTCAAGATCTTGGGGAAAGTAATAATGGACAAAGGGGCAATGAATCTTATGTTTTCCAATTGCGCGGGGCGAACATGAATTCCATTATGTTTCATTGGTTAATACAGGTCACGTGACCGAGCCTGTCATCTGTAGGGCAAAGAAGTGTATTATTCTAAATAGGAGCATTGTAAGTCACATGACAATGATCTGGGATGTAGCAGAGTAACTGATTGTGAACAATAGTGCTGTCTACTGCAGTTTTTGTCATATTTAGCCTTAGTATAGCTTGGATTCTGGGATATATAGGATATATAGGACAGAGTTACTTTATTATAGTTTATAAGCAAAGCCTCAAAATTTTACACAATTCAATGATGAAACCAAAAGAAATTTGTTGTCATAGTACTGGTCCAATTCTAGAGATAGTTGTCTGGAAGATTTATATAATCTGGCTGGTTATATGGGTTATAATTCACTCATGAATTCAGCAAGATACAAAGCCTATGAAAACTCCAGTTTGGGGATATTCCTGTCACTTGGTAATATTCTCCTAATAGAGATGTGAGTGTCTTTAATACATTTTTATAGACTCAACAGTGAATATCTTCTACTTGTCAGAGAGCTCAAAATGTGCACCTTTTCTGAAGAAGAAGCCCACAAGGCTATTTTCTATTCTAAGCCTGAATAAAAACTGCTTTAGAGCATTTTAAAATTCAATACTGAGATTTATCTAGCAGTACTAAGCACTGTATTTGCTTTCCAGGAGCTCTGAGATTCCTGCAGTCCAGGTACTGAGGACAAACTCTCAGTCTCACTTCTTCTCCAAGGAGGCAATAGGGTCTGGAGAAAGCTCCCACTGTTTTAAGTGATTCTTCTCTTCAATTAGATGAAGCATTTACTGATACACGGGTGATATTTCAACACCTAATGATTTAACTCTATGCATCACTCCATTCCTTTTTGATATTCCCACAAGTAAGCATCATTCATTCATTCTTTTCTTTAGAGACAGAGTCTCAGTCCATTGTCCGGGCTAGAATGCCGTGGGGTCAGCCTAGCTCACAGCAACCTTAAACTCCTGGGCTCAAGTGATCCTTCTGCCTCAGCCTCCCAAGTAGCTGAGACTACAGGCACATGCCACTGTGCCCGGCCAATTTTTTCTATTTTTAGTAGAGACGGTGTCTCACTCTTGCTCAGGCTGGTCTCGAACTCTTGAGCTCAAGCGATCCTCCCGCCTCGGCCTCCCAGAGTGCTTGAGCCACGGCGTGAGCCACCGTGCATGGCCCACTCATCGATTTAAAACAATGAGTATCCATCCGGTCTTAACTTGGGCCTTATTATCCCCAAGTGGCTATTCCTGAAAATGCCATTTACAGCATTTGACTAGAAGAACATTTGGTGGAAACCTAGTCACTCAAGAAGCAGATCTGTGCATTTATTTTTAAAGCTTTTTTTCTACGAAAATAAATACGGCTCACATCTGCTTTGCGGCACTAACACATTTCTTTGGAACGTTTAGCTCCCATAGACTCTGCCTGAACTGTTACGGTCCCTCTTGTAATGTTTCATTCTTTTGACAAAGTATAATAATTGTATTATTATTTGTATTAACTGCTATTTAGCAGTTTTTGATGCCTCTCCCAACTTCCATCAAGTGAGGATTTGCAAGTTGATGTAACATTTCTGTATCATATAGTATATTTTAATTAAAATCAGAATGCTGTATAAGATTGAGTAAATTGTGTTTCATTTGAAGAATTAAAGAATTACTTAGGCTTGCCAGCATGATCTGAAATTCTAATTCCAAACTCCGCTATGAATGCCAGCTGTACACAGAATTCTTATTGTCCATCAAACGCCACCTGGAAGTATTTATCACAGCAGAAGGAGGAAGCTTCCTAATACCTTTTTGGAGGAAGATTTTTATTAAAATTGGCTCCTTTTGATATCATCCAAAACTACAATAAATGGCATCCATGAAAGGTCCTTAACTCCAATCAGAAGTGCAGAACTGATTACAGTGTTTTAATAACCATATAAAAGATAAAACTCTCAAAAGATTTTGCTTGAATGGTAAATCAACTTTTTACCCACCAAAGAGAAACACATAAGCAGGTATAAATTTGGCAAAATAGCTCTATTTCTCACCAACCATCCCAAAAGAAAATAATTCGAAAATATTTTCTCTCTCTGGGAGAATACCAGTTGGTTTGTGCCACAAAGTCCTTTACAAGTTCAGGAAAAGAAGACCACATTCGAGTTCTTGAGGTGAAACTCCTGTTTTCATGGTTTTACCTTTCACATTTCAGTAGCAGTTAGAAACTTGTATTATTCTTTCTACAGATTAAATGTTGTAAATGATGAATAAACTGACGTCTTGAACCTGGAAGGAAGTTTGATGATTTGTATCTTGTCCCGAGAGTGGAGCCAACCTGATTCATATCCTAAAATTGATCATTAAACCTGGTAGAAAGGGGGATTTTCCAGCTTTCCTTAAGAATCCATTCTTTTAGTTTCCATAGACTTGAAGGCAGGGAAATCAAGCATATAGTATATAAACTTCTTCCCAACCTATTTCTCTTCATGGTGATATCAAAATGATTTAAGTCAGAATTGTTTCCAATTCTTGAAATTCTCTCTTCACTTCCTTCCCCTTTCCCTCTCTTCCTTCCTTCTTTCCAGAAGTACTTACCGAGTATCTACTAAGTACTAGACACTCTTCTAGGTATTTGGAAAATGCCAGTGAACAGAACAGACAAAAAGCACTGCTCTCTTAGAGATGACATTCTGGTGGGTGGAGACAAAGAACAAACATAACAATTACACTTTACAGGTATGTCTACAGATTGGTTTATGGTGAGATCTTCCTGAGAAAGTAGGCAAATGATTGTTTAAAAGTAAGTTTAGTGGCTCTCTTTTTTCCAGATAAGTAGTATTGTATTTAGCTTAACTTCTTTCCATGTGCACTGTACTTATTTTTTCATACGTTATGGAAATAGAGAACAATCCTCATGCCTTGATGTTAAGTGGTTCAACACAGACCACGTACAAGTGGCACAGTTGAACCCTGACTCTAGTCCTTGGATTGTGCTTGTGTGTATAATGAGAGAAAACAGCAGAAGCAGGTCATGGAATGGTCACACCTAGTGCCTCAGAGCATAAGTTTTATGGAAAGATCCCCTGGATTGAAATCTCAGTTTTTCCAAGCAGGATGAACCTGGGCAGTGTGGCTAACCTCTGAGCCTTGGCTGATGCTTCGCGAAAATGTTCTTGCTAGCAGTAGCTATCACCCAGAGCTGAAGTGATGAGTAAATAAAGTATGAAATCTGTTCTTACCCCAGTGGCATACATCTTTATCCAATAGTTCTTTCAACTATAGCAGAATTTTATTATTCACACTAACACTTTTAATCTCTCGGAAACATATTTTTATATATTGTGTGAGGGGGGCTTTAATTTTTCCCAATGTGATGAACTTATTTCTCTGAGCTATTTGTTATATACTAAACTGTTCACAATCTAAGCCCTCTATTGAGTTCCATAGATAAATTGTTTTTGTTTCAATGCCAAATGCACACTGTCTTAATTACAATGACATTGTGAGTTCCTCTTGTTTGTTTGATTTCAATATTTTTAAGCTACTTTCAGACCATTACTGAGACAGTCTTTCTGCAATGTAAAATATACAGGCAGTATGTCAACTTCTCAAGAAATGAGATGGGATTTTGCTTGGAATTACAGCCAATTTTAGATTAATTGGAATCTCCAAATTAACCCACATATTATCTTTATAATATGGAAACTTCTCTGCATAAACATGGAATATCTTTGCATTTATTAAGGTATCTTTTATGTCCTTTAATAACATTTCAGGATGTACTTTACAAATATTTACAACTTTACAACTAACAATGTTAGTTGTTTTCTCAATATTTTGAAAATTAGTTTTGCTGCTGTGATTTTTTTTCATTACGTTTTCTGATTTATTTTTGCTGATTGTGTTCAGGATGAACTTGTCTATAAATTGTAATGTCTTGGTTCTCTAGTAGAGAAAGACAACCAAACTTCAATGGTATGACATTGTCTCCAGTACCATATAATCTTTACTTTTAAAAAGACTTGCATATTAATTGGCCCTCTTGGATACCTGTATTCTAGCTGGTGTGCATCACTCCTACAAGTGTATAAATGAGCTGTTTTCTTTTTTAAGGAAGTAGAACTTCACAATGTATCTTCATTTCTTCTGCTTCTAGGCCCAAATGTAAATTGGTAAATTACTGACTCTGGCAGAGTCTTTATTATTCAAAAAATTTTCAGGAGAGGTTTTGTATCATTATGCAGATTTAGAAAGTTTGTTCAAACTCAGCTGTAGGGCTACTTCAACAAGGTGACCTTTGGGAAAGAACAGTCATCACTGTTTGATTTTTTGTGTGGTCTAGTCAAATTTTCTATTTCTCAGGTCAATTTTGAGTGTTCATTTCTTAATCAACACTATTACCTATTTTATCTACATTTTCAAAAGTATTGACAGATAAGAAGAAGTGTTCCTTTATTTCCCAGAACACATGGGATTTTTTAAGTTACATTATCATTGATTTTAAATTTCATTGCAGTACGATCCAATAATATAGTGTTTAGAATGCCAGTTCTTTAAATTGTTGAGAATTCTGTTGTGATCTAACACATAGTCATTTAAAAAATAATGTGTTTGATAAATAAGCATTTTCTGTTAAGGCATGAAATTCTGGTTTTTTAATTATGTTATCCAAACCATACTTTTATTTTTTTATCTGTGTGTCTCAAAATTTCCTGATAAAATTTTTCTGGAGTACGTGACACTTAAAATGAAGTCTCCTGTTACCTAATATGGGAGAGAAATAACGCCTAATATGTAAAAATAAAAAGGACTTGGGGTGCCATGCAAAAATGACATTGTCATCCCTGCTTTATTATAGAAGCGTATGGCCACGCAGTTTTGAACTTATAAAAGATGCGATAGCATTAGCCTACCTTCAGAAAGAGTTAACATTCTAGGCTTTGAGGATAACATTGACGCTGAAAATAATTTCAAAATAACACAAAGCCATATAACCAAAATATATCATTATTTCTCGTGAAAAGTTAATTTTGGATTTCAGGAAAGGGGAAGAACAATTAACATTTGCATTTGATAATCTAGGCTTTAAGAGAATTATAGGTTATTAAATAGGACCTTGAAGAGAGTAAGAATTTTGGAATTGTAGAGAGGAGGGATGTGACAGTCACAGGAAAAAGAGAAAGAGGGAAGACCCAAAGCCAAAAATACATGTGAGTTTGTTTAACCTGTGCTCATATGGCTCAGTATCTGAGTGGAATGCCAGTACAAGAATCATAGCCCAGGAAGAAAACAGTTATTTGAAATAAATTTAACTTCTTCTTTTTTTTTAATGCAATGCTTGACCATTTAGTTAGTTTTTAAAAATATGTTGATTAGAAGGGAAAATGAAAAACATCCTATCATTTCAGATTCGGATTAGGAAAAGGATGATTGGAAAGTTGGAAATACTCAGTAAGACTCTGATTCATCATAGAGCACTTCTTCCTAGTACTATGTTTAAATGTCTACGAATAGAAATTAAGTTCTAATGCACTTCTAGAAACCAAAGTAACCCTTTATAAAAATATCTTGCATCGTTTATTTATTGAAGAAAATAGTCAAAAAGCTATTGCAATAGCAATCATCCCCAAAGTGATTTCAATAGATAAAATCAACACATATGTAAGATAGACTCCAATAATGCTAATTATTATTATTATTATTATTTTGGTTGACTACATAATCTTAACATTATCAGTATCAGGACACTGTTCAGATTTTTTAGTAGTAGTATAGAAAAGAGGGAAAAAGGTCCTTTCCAAATACTTATAATGCCAACAGTAGTAGACTGTACGTTTGCAAAATTAATTTCACAAAGAAAAATTGGCCAGTGATACAGAAATGCTGCCTCAGCTATATCATCCCACTTAATTCAATCCATTTGTCATATTCCGGGAGGGCAGAGCTTTTCCCACAGAAGAATGTGAAGATGTCCTAGCCTTTGCCTGTAAAAGCCAAATGGTGCTGAATTCTTTTAAAAAGGCTACTAATACAACCATTTTCAGAAGGATGAACGTGTGTAAATAACACACGTATTTCTTCAAAGCCTAAATGTTCTCCCTTTTTTCTGAGTCTTTTTTCTCAACATGAAACTTTTTGTCTTCTGCCAGGAGCCAGAAGTCTTGGAAGAAGAAAAAAACTGGAGAATCTGCAACATCACTGCAAGTGCTCTCCCTGGTCAGCTGGACAGTGGTATCTGAGGCTCATGTGGCTTTAAATTCCTGGCCAGATAAATGTGTCACGGGGATGCTCCGCCACTGAGGTAGTGAATCCAAAATTGTTTATTTCATTATAATTCGTTTCCATACAGTTTCTTAAATTGAAATTTCTCTTATAGAAATCTCTTATGTTTTACTGCCTCTATGATGAGCAGAGATTAGCTTTGCATTTGCAAAATTAAATTACTTTCCCTAAGTATTTCTTAATTTTCATACAGATGCCACCGAAAACTCCAAGAGAGAAAAAAAGTTGTTAGCTGCACTTTAAATACCAGAAAATCACTGTGTGGGAAGGGGAAGGGAAGAGGGTGAAATTGCTTTTATTTTAAAATTGAACACAGGGGTATTCATTTTGCAGAACACACATCTGGAGAGTAAATACCTAGCGGGAATAGAATTTCATAGTTCAAATTTTGAACATTTTTAGTGTCAAACTTTTGGATCAATGTAATCTATAAAGGAATATAAAAATGGAATTAAAAATGTAATGTGAATATCTAGCACCTCCATGAGAAAAGGATCCTGAGCCCATCTCAAGCTTGTTTCAGAGAATGAGACTTCCCCCCAAATTTTATAGATGAGTTTAGGTCTGTCATGATAGTATCTCCCTGATGTCCTTCCAATTTCATATGCCCCTTCCCTTCTCTAGAACAGCACATTCCTGAAATCCCCAATATGATGCCTTTTTTTTTTTTAAGAGGAAAACCTTTTTCCTCTACCCTCTTACATTGAGCCACTGAGGCCTGCACATGAAACTGACAAAGGACAGATTAACAAGAGAAAAGGTTTATCCATTTGCATGTAGGACTCAACAAAAGAAGTAGCTGGCTCATTAAATGGTTAAAATTAAAGGCTTATATATCTAATTTAGTAGGGGAGAGGGAGAAGGTAGAAACAGCTTCTATGAGAACAACAAATAGGTGTCTTTAGGAAGAACAAACGGATTTTTAGGAGAACACATTGGCGATAAGAAAGTTTGTGATAATGTTTGTCTATACTGGTATGAATGGTCTTCCAGTCTTCTTCAGGGCCATAAAACTCTGTCCAGAGTGAAGATTTATGAGAGGTTTACTCTTAGTCTCTCTTCTGGGAGTAGAAGCTGCCCCAAGGATGGAATTTAGGCAGTCCTCATTGCTCAGAAGTTTCTGTTGTTGGTTAGACAAGAGCATTTCCAAGAAGGCTTCTTTTTGCATCCGTTGAATCTCAAATATCCAGCTTAAAGTCATCTTTATACCAATACTGGGCTTCCAAGTGGGCCCCTACACTTGGAATTTACGTTTCCTAAGTTGACACTTTTCACATGAGCTACAATTAGTCTCTTATCAGATAGACCATACAACTTGTAGAGGAAAAACGAATGAAGAAATTAACCACATGGAGCCTGAAAAGTTCCCCTGTGGTATCTCTCTAAATGAAAGCTGCTTAAATGGCAAAAATAAACTATAAATGTTTCTCAGTAAATTATCAACATAGTTATCTAATTAGGCACCAAAATCTCTATAACCAATATGTTATTAAGTATTTGGTCAACCAGCAAACACCGAAAATAGTTAATTGACACATCATAACTTCTGAATTTGACTAAGTACCTTGTCATGTGGCATTTTCTGGCAAACATGTAGATCGGTAGCAAACGTGGGCAACATGAAGCCTTAATGAGATGATTTACTTCATAGGGAGCATGTAATTAAATGCACATTTAGATTTTTGTCCAAGTTTTTACCTCTTTTGAAAATGAATAGATGCATTGCCTATAATAAATGAACGTCAGAGTTTGACAGGCAAATTTTGTTCATTATTCAGATTGCAATTTTTTATTAGACAACCTATTTCTAAATTTTAATGAAAATTAGTGGCAGAATCAATCAATATATAAAATTATCTTTACATATATTGGAGAAACAAATCTAAAGATAAAGTAAAATCAAACTACTAATGTTTTATACATTTCTATAGAAAAATTAATGACTTTAGGATTTATGGGGTTTGGGAGAGATACTTATTTATCAAAGAAAAGCTGGTAGTAATGCCCACATAAGTCAATTTTGTTTGCTTTTTCTTTTCTTCTTGGTTAAAACTTCATGGTCATTCAGCACTGGAAGAAGCAACAGCATGAGGACCTTCTAATAAGTTACCAAATGTCAAATGTCTTGTACATTTGCAGCCTTTATGTTCTCAAATGCTTTTCTGGATGGAAAATTAAAGAGCCTCTTATCCATTTAGATATTTGGTAAACAGGTGGATGATACATATGATACTGGACTTTGTATCAAAGGATGTCATGTTTCAAGTATCCAGCATTCTAGAGTTAAAGGGTGTACACACACACACACACACACACACACACACACACACACATCTATCAATCTATCTATCTATATTTCCTCTTCATTCTATTTCTTTGGAGAACCCTGATGAATGCAATAATACGAGAGGCCACCATAATAGTTTGTTTCAGCAAAACTGGTTTTTTGTTTTGTTTTGTTTTGTTTTTTAGGGTGGCATCATAGAGCCAAATTGCCTGGCTTTAAAGCCTGACTTTTCCATTAAACAGTCCTTTGACTTTGGGAAACCATTTCTCAGTTCTATTTCTCAGGTTTCCCATCTAAAAAGAACTTATTTATAATAAACACTCATAGGGCTTTTGAGTATTAGATGATAGACTATTAGCTCAGTAAACACTAAATAAAGGTTAGCCATTATGATCAAAGTTGTTCAGGCCATTTTCAGAATTAAGTTTCATTCTGTGACAAAGTAATTGTAAGCTAAGAAAAAGATAAGCAATGCTTTGCTTGTGAAATTGTGGTTTTTAAAAATATTTGTTTATATTCATAGAGGGACAGCATACTAAAACTATCAACAATGGGCAATACAAAAGGCCAATCCATTGCCTGTCATGAGAGACACTCTTGAGAAGTTTACCAGTTCATCTACTCTAATAAATTTAGTTACATTTATCCATTTATGCAGATAGACTGGGCTGTCTTTACTAAGAATTTCAATTTATTATCTGTATCACATATTTTGGCAATCTATGTTTACTGAAGAGTTTGTATGAGTAAATTAATAGTCTTCCACTGGCTTAATTTAATTGTACTAGTACTAATGTTATAGATAGCAAAGGATTCTGGGTCTCCAAGGGATGAAAGTGGGTGCCGTGGCTCCCATCTTGGTCCTGTCCCACCCTAATCTCCCAAGCAACTGCCATACCTAGGGGAGGAGGGAACACCCTACAAATCTGCCAGTCAACTCAGCACACCAGCTGCAAAAGAAGGCAGACGACTCTTCAGCCCACAGGCCAAGCGGCATAGGCCCCAGAGTCCAGAAGTGACCTAGAACACCCGCATGCATAATGCAACTCCCAACTGTCCAATCAAGGTGGCTCCATGGTGACGTGTGAGCCACTAGGGGTGCACCAATCCAGGCACTATAAAACAAGACACAGACCATAACCAAGTCCCTTTTTGCACCCTTCCTTGTGCTTCCCCTTTGCTGTGACAATGGGCCCAGTTGTCATCTGTGGCGTATGTGTCACACTCTATAAACCTGTATCTTGCTCTTGCCCTTTAATCCTCTTGTAATCCTGTCCTCCTCCCCCTCAATAAATTTCACCTCATGCTTGCCTTACTTTGGTGCATCTGGTCATTCTTCAACCATGGGTGCACCAAGAATGGACATTGCAGACTGAAACCTGACACTAAGAGCTACCATTTTTGATCTGACACTATGGGCCAGGCCCTGTACTGAGGATCTCATTCCGCCCTCCCATGATCTCAGGGAGTAGATGAGTTGTCCCCATTTAACACAAGCTTCCTGGGAGCTAAGGGACTTGCCCAAGGTCATATGGCTGATAAGGGGTAGTTACAACGTAAACTCAGCTTTGACAATCTCCAAGGGTAAGAAGCAACCCTGCGTTTAGATTCCCAGTTGGGTGCCACTCTTTGCCTTTTAACTCCTTTCATAAGCTTCTGACAGACAATATTCCTTCTTCATATAAATTAGGTCTGTCATGACTTATATTTCGATTTTCATTCCATTTCTTTTTTCTCCCAACAGATGTAACACCTTTTTCTCTTGGGAATAGATACGAGATCTTTGAGAAATCAGTGCCTTAAAAAAGTGCTGTATCATCAATTCCACTTTTAGGAAGTTTGCCTTTCACATTGAAAATATTTCTTAAATGAGAAGAAAAGAAACTTGTGGTTTCTGTTTGGTGCAAAGCTCCCCAGATGGCATAAATCAAGTGTAAGGTGACTTCTTTTGGGGAATTTTCTAAAGTAGCTAACCAGATGGCAACTTTAATTGGTCAGAGAAGCATCACTATTTAATGCTATAATTTAATGTATTCCTCTATGAACCATCTTTTTAGAAATGTAAGGGGAAAGAGATGCCCACATATTCTAATTGGAAGAACTCCACGATATTCTACACAAGAAGCTTTTCCCCTTCTACGTCTCCACTTGATTTAACAAGCCCTGCACAGGAAGCCTTCTCACTGAAAGCACTTGTTAGAATTCAGTAGTTGTTGTATTATTGGCAAGGTTACTAATGTTATTTGAAATTCTAGTTAATTCTAGTTTGGTTGTTATTTCCATGTTGAGTGAAATGAAGTATTGTAACACATGCTCCTCAAAGGTTTAATAGCAAACTTGTAGGCAGCTTCATTTGTCTAGCATTCTCCCTTACAAACAAGAAAAGCAAGATGTGCCATCACTATCACCCTGTTTGCTGCCTACATAAGTGTGGAGTCAGGTACCAGATTAATCAAGTTCCCACTGAACACAGTGTATCCATCACCCAAACACCACAGCAATTATCACCATCTACCTAGGGGCTGGCCTGGATTTTGATGGATATTCACACATCTCTACATGCACGTCTATGCCTGTGCATTGTTAATGCATTGAGGCATGCAAAGAGTAATTTTCCGTGTGTGTAAGACTTTCCCCAATTTTCAAAAAATTTCTTTGATGACAAAAATATCATAAAACACCAAAAGGTACATATACTTATATATTTAAGGTGTCATTCTACCATTTTCTGAGCTCACAAAAATCATGGTTTTAGAAATTTAAAATGTCACAGCAGAGTGTAAACTGAATCCCTATGACTTCTTGGAGACTTGGTTTTAAATCCAGTATCATCAATTATTTACTGATTGATTTTGTCATTTTTTGATTAGCAATTCCTATCGCTTTCTATTTCTGTGGCATGAGATAGTGATAAAATATTTTGAATAATAACAAAAATAATGATAGTGGCTAATATTTCTTCATTACTTACTATGTGTTAGGCCTTTCATTAGCAGTTTACATATATTATCTCACTTAATTCTAAAAACTGTTCTATAAATAGTGACTCCTTTTATTCTTGCCTTGCAGATTAGGAAGCTAAAGCCTAAAGAGGTTGCATACCTAGCATCACTTAAACAGGAAGGGGCAAGGTCCAGGGATGGAGTCTGGGTGTGTCTGATATTCAAGTCTACATTCTTAACTATTCACTCTAGCGTTAACGTTTCCTAAGTCTCAATGTGCCCAACCAGAACATGGAGGTATGATGTGTTACTATAATGGTTAAATAAAAGTAACTAAAAGGCTAAGGATAGTGTTTGGGACATAAGACAAGTTATGTACTTCTAGGTCACATTTCGGTGAGAAATACTGCTGCAAGAAACAATAAATCTGAATTGGATTGATTAATCAAATAGAGGCTTAATTTTCTCATAGAAGAAGAAGTTCCAAAGTTAAGCTGCCACTGGAGTTGGTTCCACAGTTCAATCATGTACGAGCTGACATTTCTATAATTTGTTTCGTGATGTTTTGTGTTTGCAAAGTAGATGCTGCCACCATAGATACTCTACCTGCCTTCAAAGATGGCTTTCTCTCTCCCTCTCATTAGGAAGGTGAGTCATCATCCTTTTTGCTATGGGAAAGAACTAGATTCATGGCCACCTGTCACTGCAAAGCAGGTTGGGAACGTGCAGTCTGATGCTTTATATTTTTCCAGTCTCTATTGTTGGAGGTAGAAGGATGAAAGGTGTTGGTGATGCTTTGTTGTTGTTCAATGAAACAGAAATTTCTTCCACATTCCTGCTTTTTTCACTTTTAAATTTTCTCCAATTGTAAATTGGTACAGCCATTATGTAAAATAGTATGGACTTTTTTTTCAAAAAATTAAGAATTGAACTGCCATATGATCCAGCCATCCCACTTCTGGGTATATATCCAAATGAAATAAAATCATTATATTAAAGATTTCTGTATTCCCATGTTTATTGCAGCATTATTCACAATAGCTAGGATATGGAAACAACCTAAGTGTCTTTCGATCAATTAATGGATAAAGAAAACATGTCACACACATACAATGAAATATTATTTAGCCTTAAAAAAGGAGGAGATTCTGCCATCCACATGGCATAAATGAAACTTGAGGACATTATGCCAAGTGAAATAAGCCAGACACAGGAAGAAAATTTTTGCATGATCTCACTTAGATGTGGAATCTAAAAAAAAGTCCAACTCATAAAAACAGAGAGCAGAATGGTGGTTACAAAGGGTTGGGAGTGGGGGAAGTAGGGAGATGTTGGTCAAAAGGTATAAACTTGCAGTTATAAATGAATAGGTTCTGGAGACCTAATGTATAGCATGGTCACTGTGGTTACTGTATTATATGCTTAAAAATTTGCTAAGAGACTAGATTTTAAGTATTCTAACTACACACACACAAAAAGTTAACTATGTTAAGTGATGGATATATTAATTAGCTTGATTGTGGTAGTCAGTTTGATATACCTATATTAAAACATCACATTATGCTGCAATAAACATTCAAGTGTAGGTGTCTTTTTGACAAAATGACTTCTTTTCCTTTGGGTAAATATCCAGTAGTGGAATTGCTGGATTGAATGGTAGGTCTACTTTTAGCTCTTTGAGCAATCTCCATACTGTTTTCCATAGAGGTTGTGTTAATTTGTAGTCCTACCAACAGTGTATAAGCATTTCTTTCTCTATGAATCCACTCCAGCATCGACTGTTTTTGGACTTTTTAGTAAAAGCCATTCTAACTAGAATCAACCCCAGTGCCCATCAATTCATGAGCAGATTAATAAAACGTGGTATATGTACATCATGGAGTACTTCTCAGACATAAAAAAGATGAATTAATACCTTTTGCAACAATCTGGATGAAACTGGAGACCATTCGCCTAAGTGAAGTATCGCAAGAATGAAAACACAAATACCACATGTACTCATTATTAAATTGGAGCTAACCGATGAGCACACAAGTGCACAAAGGGAAGTAAAACTCAGTGGAAAACAACCCAGGAAGGGGAGGAGGGGAATAAACCAACCTAATCGGTACTATGAACACTATTTAGGTGATGGGCACACCTATAGCCAAGACTCAAGCATTACAAAAATTATCTATGTAATCTAAAACTTTCGTACCCCCTTAATATTTTGACATTTTTAAAAAATCACATTGTGTACCTTGAATACAACACATTTTTTATTTGTCAATTATATCTCAATAAAGCTGAAAAGCAAAATAAATAAATGTGTTTCAACACTAGATTATTTTATCTCTAGCTTTAATAGCTGGGAAAATATGATGAACTGGGTATATAGGCAGGAGAAAATCCAGACAGGAAACATAGATCCTCCTTTAGCAAAACTGATGCTTGGTGTGAACGTAACATAGACCAGTAGTGAAACTTTGCTGTTTGAACCTTCCTATTTTGATCTGTGTACCTGATAAACCATGGGAAGAGCGCAGTCATAATTCACAGAGTATCTATTAGACATGCAGGACCTGAGAATGTGATAAATGAGGTACACGGAAGGAGGTCACCACGTCCCTTTCAACTGTATTAAAATATGGTTTAAGTGGTTTTAATTATATTCTGCAGGCAGTGGCTGAGCGTGCAGCATGAAGAGCCAGCTGAGTTCTCCAACTTGGAGTGGGAAGGAATATTTACATTTTGCTCTATGGACGGCACCATCTGGGGTACAATTATATGAACAGTGCTGCTTTGAAGTTGCATCAGGGAATTGCCAGGGCTATACACTTGGCTGTATACTTGCAACGTAAATTAATAAAACATACTTTCTCGCTAAAAAATGTTTATAAAGGTGGGAGGATAATTTTGCTGAAATACAAGACAGAGGAAGAATACGATAAAGGGACATAATCACGGCTCACACGTGCTTATTCAGTCCCCAGCGTAATGAATTCTAAGGCTTTGCAGGAGAAATGTTATTTTTAACTGGAAAAGAGTAGCATGCTTGGCAAGTAGAAAATAATGAGGGAAGATGTAGTGTGGGGAGAATACAGGATCTATTGAATAGAGTGGAATGATGTGGCTTGAATTTGGGTTGTATGAGCACGAAAAGAATGAAAAGTTAATTTGGAATCAGATTTGTGAGGTAATAAATGACTTACTACCTTTAAAAACCAGGTTTCTTATTCTGGCAATGATAACGATAGTTACCAAAGATTTTGTTATTGAGGGTGAAGTTGGAAGTCATTATCTTTGTGGTTTCTAGAGAGGTAAATTAGTCGTTGTGCAAGACACATTGGAGAACTGAAAGGAAGAATGATAAGGTGGGAGGTTTTTAAAATAATGTGGACAAGAGAACTGGGGTAGACTAAAGATTAAGGAGTATAATGGCGCTCACAGTGGAAATTCTTCTCTTATTTTTTTAATCAGAAAATTGAAAAAAAAATTATGGAGGAAGACCTAAATTCATTCGACAAATATCCTCTGAATTCCTACTATGTTCAAGGAATTATGTTATTAGTCATAAAAATGGGATATATAATCTTTCAACTTCTTCACATGAGAGCTGAGAATACAAAGTATATGAATGACTTCTAATAATGGCAAAGTAGCTTTTATATCAGACTAAGCCTCTAGCAGATAGCAATTATAGCTCAGAACTGATATATGAAAGTAATGTTAGAATGCACTAGAAAATGACCAAAAGCCATGATAAATTGAAGGGTAAATGATGTTTGAAAGAAGAGAAATGCCCTGGGTATGATTTGCTATACCTGTTATGTTTTGCATGGGACCCAGACTTCAAGGAGAAAACTACAGTCTTACTGGTTTATAAAGTCAGAAAAAAAAATGGAGGTAGGGTTTCCTGAGCAGCTAGAATGCAAGGTGAGAAAACCCAGTCAAAAGAAAACACACAAGGGGAAGCCCCCCAAATCCGCGTGTAACCACTAAATCCCTGGCTGACTATTGAACTTTACATGTACAGGGAAGATGTCAAAGTTGCCACTAAAAAAACAGCTGAAAAAATGGAGCAGAGATTGTAGCTGCTTTTCATCTCAAGGAGATAGAGTTTGAAATTTGAAGCCACTCAAGTTAACCACTTGCTAAAACTAAATTTCAGAGCCTGTATAACACATCCACAATATTGTGGATATAACAAAAAATACTAGATACATGGAAAAAATAGGAAAATAGACTAAATCATGAGGAAAAAAATGGTACATAGAGACCCATCCCAAGATGACTCAGATGTTTTAATTAGCAAACAAGAATTTTATGTATTATAGGCATATTTTCAAGGACTTAAGGAAATCATGGCCATGTCACGAGAGAGTAGAAGAATTTAAGCCAAGAATTACAAACTGTAATTAGAATCAAATAGTAATTATAGAACTGAAGAGTAAAATATGTGAGGTAAAAATTTTAATTGATGGACTTAGCAGATTAAGGCAGAAGAATGGGTGAGCGGATTTGGAGATCTAACATAGCAATTATCCACTTTGAAGAGGAGAAGGAAGGAGGCTTAAAGAAATGAACAGCATCTCAGTGACTCATAAGACACATGAAGCAATATAATGTGTGTCTAATCTGAGCCACAGAGAAGGAGGGAAAAATATGACAAAAATTATTTGAGGAAGTAATGACTGTAAATTTATAAAACACAAAAGTATAAATCCATTATGCTGAGCAAACACCAGAGAGGATGAATGCAAAGAAAAGCTCAGCTAGCACATTATAGTCAAACTGCCAAAAACCAAGATGAAGAGGAAATATCAGAAACAGTGAAAGAAAATGACACATTACATGAAGGGAACAAAACTACAAATGATGACTGACTTCTCATCAAAAAAGCCAGGAGGCAACGTGACATTTTTAAAGTGCTTAAAGAAAATAACAGCCAATCTACATTTTATATATTCCACAGATCTCCTTCAAAAATCAAGGTGAAATAAAGACATTTCCAGATAAATAAAAACTGAGAGAAATTGTTTGTAGTTAGATCAGCTCTACAGGAAATACTAACATTCTTCTGGATAAAGGAAACTTGTAATTGACATTAGCTAATAACTCCAGAAAAGAATGAAAAGTACCAGAAATTATAAATATGGGCAAATATAAAATTTTTTATTCATTTACTTTTTCAAAAGAAACATAAATATTTAAACAAAGTAATGCCACCTTATTGAGATGATAATGCATTTGGAGTAATATATGTGACAATAGCACAAATGACAAAAGATAAGTGAAACTCTACTGTTATAATATCTTTGCATTTTATATGACGAGCACACTGTGATGAGTTAAGGAGAAAGTTGTGACTTCTAAAGGAGCCTTAACTAACCAAAGTTCCATGAGAGAATTAAATGCTACAGAAAATGAAAGGAGGAATAATATATTCAATTGCTCCAAAGATGTTCCATAGCTGTTGTCATTCTAACACATAGATAATAAATTAATTCATTTTATTCGGTGGAGAACTTGGGCCTTAATTTTCTCATGGAAGCACATTTAAAAAGGGTTGCACACAAGACAAACACAAACTATCAATGTCAGGGGTAAAAGAAGAGATATTGTTACAGAAAATAAAAAGATAATAAAAAGGTCATGAACATTTTAATGCCAATATATCTGGAAACCTGGTTTAAATAAACACATTTATAAAAGCCACCACTAATCCAACTGATCCAAAATAAAACAGAAACTATGAACATACACAGATACACACACATGCACACATGTATTAAATAAATTGAATTTGTTACCGAAGAACTTTCAAATATATACATATGCACACACATGGGCACTGTAAGCCCTGATAGTCTCACTGGTAAAATCCTATTAAACATTTAAGTAAGAAATAACACCAATCATACAAATTCTCTTTCAGAAATTAGAGGACGTGATTCATGAGGCCAGCAATGCCCTGATATCAAAGATATTACAAGAAAAATACAGATGACTATATTTTATAAACGTATCTGCATAAATCCTTGATGAAATATTAGCAATTTGAATCCAGGAATTATCAAAAAAATAATGCATCGTGAAAAATAGAGTTTATCCCTAGAATGCAAGGTTGATTTAACATTGAAACAAATCTATCAATATAATTCACCATTTTTACAGACTAAGAAAGAATTTTTCCTCAAATCGCCAAACCTGTTCTGGGAGACATGAGGGATCTTTGCAGAACAATTAACAACTTGTTTATGGTTCAAGTTGGAAACCCTATTGTGAAATGGTTGTATCTAGTTAATGTTGTATTGTTAAGTTCTAAGCAGTGCTGTGTCAATGCCAAGACTTAGTGCCCAAGAGAATAACTGGGCTTAAGTTGGAGAAAACTTAAACCATAGCTTATGATATGAAGAAACAAGTTTAACCAAATGGTTACAGAAAAATTTCCCAGTGTGGTTTTGTTAGTTCTTTTGAAATTATGGGGGATCCAAGATGATGCCATTCTAGGTTCTATTGACAATTTGACAAGCGTATTTCAGAAGACATTCATCTTCTCCAATTATTAGAGCACCAATTCACATAAGATTTGTATTTTAATTCCCAAGTTTCTGTTTGGAAATGTGTCATTGGAAATTAAAAATTCGAAGCCATAAAACTAGGATTGGATATGTGAGTTATACTCACAAAAGCTATTTTTGATTTTTCAAATGCTCTGATGGATTGTTATAGTCTGTTTTTTTTTGGTTTGAAAATTACTAAATTCAAGGTGAAGCAGCTAATTGGCGGCAGGGTCTGAAGAGGTGTCACATGTCCTGACTTCTGGGTCATTGCTTTTCTGTCCACATCCCACATCCACCAGAGTTCTATTTCCAACTGCATTTACGGTGGAGCCAGAACAAGACATAAGCATAATGTTCCTCGTCTTCTTCCCAGATGACAATATTGGGGTATAAAATGTACTTTTAAGAGATGTCACATGAAAGACTTCTTATAAATATAAATTTCCATTAAACAATTTTATTTGGACTAGAACAGAGGCAAAACATTATACAAATTTCTTATTCATGAACAACATAAAAACTATGTAAGAATCCAAGAGAGCAGAATAATTAAACTAAAAGTATAGCTTTAGGGCATTGTAAAAAAAAAAAAAAAGGGAATAATATTATCACAGGTACAAAAGCCAACATTATCCTTTTAATTTTTCATTGTTTCTTTCCAGTGTATTTATTGATGTTAAACTGTATTTTCAAACTTGGATACAAAGCAGGTACTTCCAAAATACGTTCTATTACATTTTTCCCTTTGAAGAAAATCCTGGAGAAATTATTTTTTTAAAAGATAAGGCTAATCAGGCCTTCTTTTTTGAAGAGTTTTTAATGTCTTCTGACTTTTACCATCTAAAATCAGATTTCTTAGGACTGCTGAAGGCCTGTCACCAACTGCCCCTCTTACCCCACCCTGCATCTCTTTCTTTTTCTTCCATTATTCCTCAGCAATACCTATACTTTGTCGTGCTAAATTACCTACTGTTTTCCAAATGCCATGCCTCCGTGATTTTGCATGCTTATGCTGTCACTTCTGCCTAGAAAGTCCTTTCCTTCTTGCCTTCTCGATGTTATTTTACTAACTTTTCAATGTATTGCTCAAATGTTACTTTTCCTACGTATCTCAGGCAGGATAAACCATCCCTCCCTCTGTGATCCTGCAGTGGTTTATATATCCCACTCTTAGAACTTGTGACTCAATTATATAAATTATACTTATATAATTAATTGTTCCATCTGATCAGGGGTTGGCAAACTAAATCAGCCCTTAGCCTGTTTTTGTAAATAAAGCTTTATTGGAGCACAAGTTTGTACATTGACTCTGGCTGATTTCACGGCACAGTGGCAACATGCATAGTTGCCACAGGGATTGTATTGCCCACGAAGCCTTAAAAATTTACTATCTGGGCCTTGACCGAAAAAGTTTGCCAACCCCCATGTTAGATTGTGACCTTCAGGAGAATAAAGTCAGAGAGTATTCACTTTGCAGTCCCTGACACTTTGCCCTGTGCTGCTTCCAGCCATTACTTGCTGAACCAGCTATGAGTAAATATATTACAGTGCTTAAGAGCATAATCTATGAGACCTGGTCATCTCAGTTCCAATCTTTCCACGTTTTGGGTGTGAAACCCAAAATGAATTGCACCATTCATCCCTGCCTCACTTTTCTTTTCTATAAAATGAAGATGATAATAATGCCTATTTTGCATGGGTAATGCAATGATTAAATCTTATGATATACGGGCAACCCTTAAAATAATGACTGATGTGTTTCAAATACTCAATATGTGCTGTTATTATTATTCATAGTTATAACATGTTGTAGGACTTCAGTAATTAATTTAAGGACTCCAGACTTCATTTTCCTCCCATAAAGTGGACAAGTTAGTTTACTGAGTTCCCTTCTGCTTCCATAACTTTATGATGATGTGATTCCATCTGTGGGTCTCAGTGCTATATTGAACTTCACCAGAGATTCATATGGAACAGTGAGGGTCAAAAGTGACATTAGCTTGATCATCAAGAGCAGCTGACTCAAACCCAGCATCCAAATTACCCTTAGGCTGAAAAGAAGTCACCACTTAGAACACAGCCTTTCATACTTCATGAAATTAAAGGTTTTATGGTTTGTAGCTCAGCTAAAGCTGGACCAGAGAGCCATCCATCACCCTGGAAGGCTTCTAACAAAACTAAAATGTTCTTATATAAGTTATCGCAAAAACCTCTGAGAAAATTTTAGATGATAAGTCATTCTGATATAACTCCGGAGTCGGGTTTAATTTTTCATCT
>RJWJ010001063.1:142407-153070 GCA_004363605.1 Indri indri
TTATCACTTGCAATGTTGATCATTTATGAACTACTTACCATAAAATAATCTATTGGCTTTTGTTACTTGATTGTGAGCATAGTCAAGTTGATTTTCATAACACAGTAAAATTTGCTTCTTAAAACCAGAGATTGCACTTCACCTACCATACGTTTATATTTCTTTGAGGTTTGTTTGTTACATGATAATTAAATAGCAAAAGCAGTACCTCTAATAGAGGCTCCTAATTTTAATTTTTTGCAATTGCTTGTGTGTATATGTGTGAGACACTTATTAGTGTCCTTTAAAAAAAAGAACATAACAGACATTTCTAAGATTTGCAAGAATTTTCTCAGTACTTTAATTAAACAGAAATGCGTAGGTTGGATAACTTGGAGAAACTTGTAGAACTTTGTAAATTAAAAATGGACAAACACCACTGCATCATTTTACTCTACACCATGGGCAGATAATAATTACGTTTTGTCTGTTCTTTTTTTAAAGGCTGTGAATTGTAAATAATAATGCTCCTCTCACCTCAATGTGAGAAATTGAGTCTCTATAATCAGCTCAAGTTATTCCTGCTTTACTTGTATCCCATTATTTAAAGCATACTCCTTTTCAGTAGTTAATTATTATATATTATCTTCCCTATAATTATTTTTTCTTTTTCTGCATCACTTATTTTTAGATGTCACAATTGCACTTAGTTGAATACTAGATAAAAATACATTGAGTTGTTGCAATCTTGCCTCATTACTCTGCCCTTCCACTGCTCTGAATCTTTTTCTTTTTTTTTTTAACTTCTTGGAACTCCTTCCAATTCGTCTCCTTCTTTGTATCATTTCAATGAGCTAAACTAAAAGCCAGGGGCAGCCTCTGCAAATAAAGGCGAGAATTTCACTGTCCTGGAATGGAAAGTTAATTCATAGCAGCATTTTGCAGCAGCAAATACTTGTTAGGGAATTCTTTCACTTATATCTCTCTCTCTCCAAAACCTCAGAGGCTGCCTTCTTGAATTCTTGGCCATGCTACCCTGTGTAATATACTTTATTTTCAGTATGCTTGACTATAAGAGTTATAACAATAGTTAGAACTAAAAGGTTCTCTAAACTTCAGGGCTCTACATGGTTACCACGACTGTTAAATTTGATTCCACAGCATAATCTTATATGTCTTGATAACCATTCTGTGTCCACTGCCTAAGACATAAGGCAATGCACCTGGCACAAGGAAGATGCCCTACCATAGTATTCGGATGCTCAATAGTAAAGAAGTGAATGTCATCTTTACAGTAGGAGTGTGATGTAGATACGGGTGTTATGTCAGTCAGGGTCTACTTGGGAGACAAAAATCACACCAGTTGTTTTAATGGAGAAAATTTGATTTAAAGAATTTTTAACTAGCTATAACAAATTGTATACTAGGTAACTGAAAAAGCCAGCAGAGAAAACTGACCTATCTCAGGTAGTAATTTTAGAAAGCCATTTTTACCCTTTGTAATGAGTTTGGAGCTATTAAAATTAGAAGCTCGGAAGGCAGACTTGTGGGGCTGACACTCAAGCCTTTGAGGAGAAGTCACTGCTGGGCTGACACTGATACATGTTATAACATAGGCAGAGTCCCACAAAACTCCTGAGCTTTGAAGCCAAGTACTACTTGTTGGTTCCAGTGTCTGTTGACGGAGAGGGCTGTTAGGAAGCTGATCCTGCAAACGTTAGAAAAACTCCAGACTGGATTCAGTTGCTGCTATAGGAATGAACTGCTGTTGCCAGGGTGAAGAAGCAAGGCTGGGGTTATGTACACAGGAAGAGGAAGGAGATAGACTCTCCAGGGGAAGTAGCAGGAAGCAAACAGGAAGGAGTAGGTCCCTACTTCCTCCTCTGGCTTTGCTGTCTCCCTCTAGCGTCTGCTATTGGCAAAGCCTAACAGAGAAAAACCAGCTGAGTGGAAATGTGGTTCCCAGCCCCAGCCCAGGTGGCCCAAGTATTGTTGCCACTTTATAGATAAGAAACTAAGGCAGAGAGAAGTTAAATAACTTACCCATAGTCTTCTAAGTTCACACAGTTTTGAGATAAGGAGGATAATGGCCCATATTTGTGTCATTTCCCAGTGAGCCAGATAATAGTCTTGGGGATATGGGAAATATATGTTATAAATATTATACTTGTCATATAAATATCATACACAGTGTAAATACTCAAATGAAATATAAGAAGGGTTTTCAGTCATCTTTGTAAAGCTCAAAAGAAAATATTTTTCCTCATATTAAAAATGTGTCATTTTACCTCTTGTTCATATCATCACAAAAATAATTTTCTAGGAAGAAATGACAAACAATTCTGTTTATCAAATAATTCTAATTACTTTTTTATTTTATATTTCATTTATATTATTTTCAGACAATATACTTCCTCATATGGGTCTGCATTTTTAAGACCATGCCTTTAAATAGTCATAATTAAGGAAAACTACAAAATGAAAGAATAGAACTGTAAATTAGCAGCATCTGCTTTCACTGACAGAGTTAGAAATCTGTCAACAGGTGTTTATAATTGTAAAATTTCCCATAATGTTAAAACACAGTGTACAAGATAATTGCACAGAAGTAATTTTCTGCTACTAAATAAATTTTGTTTATATTGATTTGGCCATTTTTAGCATAGACTCTCATTAGCCTACGCTATTGACTAACATCTTCTGTGGAAAAATATTTGCTAGTTTGGAAACAAAAGAGAGTTCAAAGAGAGTTGTGTTCAGTGGTGCTTTGTATAAGAACACAAGACAATAGCCCTGTTGGGTACATGTGAGCCAAGGCTGTGTGTTTTATTATTTTAATATGAATCATGAAGATTCTCACTGACACAGTGACTGTTTAACAACAGCTTGTGGAAAATCCAGCTTTCTAAAAATATCCACTATGCAAAAGAATGTTTCTGGTAGGTCTGGCTGATGATCTAGAATTATGTGTCTAAGATTATATAAATAATTCAGATGTTTTTAAAGAAAACATAAAAATGACTAATAGGCCTAAAAAGCAGTATATAAGTTACACCCATTTCAAGAGATTCTCTTGTCTCAGGATGACAGAGTAGAGTAGTTGACATTTACAAAATATTAGCAAATGCTTTTTTTAAAAAAAAATGATTTAATCATTCTTGTAATGAGAGCTTATTAATTAAAATTCTCTATTTTCAGTGTTGCTAAACACTGGGGAATATAAAAGATGACCTGTACTGTGACTGCCCTCACAGAGATATCAATTAATCATGGAAACATTTTTACCCAGAAAACAAGTGGAGAATAATTTAGGGCACTAATTAATTACAGTAGCAACCAGGGAAATAATCCATGGAGTAGTTAGAAGTGAAAACTTATTTCTGATTATTTTTGGTTGGTAGGTTCTAAAGTAGATGGAGGGTTCTTCCGATCGTCACCTAAAAATCTCTTCCTCCAGAATGACTTATGCAAACATTCTGTTCCCTTCCACCTGCCCACCTCTGTGAGACTATGTTAAGTGTCCTTGTTTTGATCTTCTATGGAACTCTTATGATGCTTGAATACAGACTTTATTACACAATATTGAAGTTTCTGTTTTGCTTCCTGTCTTTAGGGCAAGCACAGAGTCTGCCTTGCTCTCCTGGTCTCCCTGTGGCCTCTACAGTCCCTGCACACAGAAGAACCAGCTGACTCATCAGGACCCATCCTGATTCCTTTGTCCAGCCTATGCTACTATATCTACTATTCCAGTTGCTCAAGCAGTTTTCAGGAAGCATCCAGACTTTTGGCAAGAAAACCTGCTTCTTAGGCAATTTTGTGAGAACCAAAGTAACCTGTCTCTTAAAGGCTGACACTTCCCAGGAATGGAAACTGGACTGCCCACACATTATCAGCAGAGTCTCCTAATCTCTTGCAGAGGTGGTGATCATTCCATGAATGAAATTAAAATCATCCATGGGTGCAGGCGGTGAGGTCAGGAAAAGTCCAGTTGTTGGCCACGACTCATGTTCTAAATCAAAAGCATTAACGTTTGGTTTTGGAAACAACAAATACCACCTGGGAGGGGATGTTCGCAACCTCTGACCTAGGGCCAAACTTGGTGTAGAAAGTGAGTTCCTGGCCAGATACAGGAATACTGCAGTCCTCTTCCATGCATACCTGGGGTTCTCAAGGGTCATCTAGGCTTTCCTGAAAGCCTAGGACCCTTATTCCTGGACTCAAGACAATCTGGGGCTGCTCCTAGTTGCCTGCACTGCCCCTGAGTTCTGCTCTATTTTCACTACCCTTCTGTCCTGCTCTGGCAAGAAAAGACATTCTAGAAAATTTGTGGGTCACTGGGAAACTTAAATCCTCCCTCTTCCCCATGGGAATGGTCCATCGTGACTTCTTTCCTGCCCCTCCACTATTTTTAATTACCAGTGGGTTACAATGTACACTATTCAGGTGATGAGTAGACTAAAAATCCACATTCCACCACTATACAATAAAGTCGTGTAATGAAATTCAACTCGTAATACCTAAATATATTAAAAAGTAAAAATAAAAAGAGATTTTAAAAGGCAATTTTTCCCAGACAAGCAAACATTAAAGGAATTTGTCACCACTAGACCTTCCCTACAAGGGATGCTTAAAAGTACTCTAAACACCAAAAAGAATGGTTGACCTTCACAAATGTAAAAATATTCAAAAATAAAAACTCACAACTCTTATAAAACAGTAACAAGGGAGAACACAAAGCAACTGGGTAAAAATCAACATGAAGACTGAAACAGTATTTCACTTGTCAATATTCACATTGAATGTAAACTGTTTTCATGCCCCACTTAAAAGACATAGATTGACAGAATGGATTAAAAGAAAAACATGCAACCCAAATGTATCTGCTGTCTCCAAGAAACCCATTTGATCATAAAAAATCTCATAGACTCAAGGTAAAGGGGTGGAAAAAATATTTCATGGAAATGGAAACCAAAAGTGAATGGGAGTACCTGTTCTTATATCAAACTTTAAATCAACAACAGTAAAAAATAAAAAGATGCTCTTTATATAATGATAAAGGGATCGATTCACTAAGAAGGTATAACAATCCTAAATATATATGCACCTAGCACTGGAGCTGCCTAGATTCATAAAACAAATATTACTGGACCTTGGAAATGAAATAAATAGCAACATAATAATAGTGGGGGACTTCAACACTCCACTGACAGAATTAGACAGATCACTGAAGCAGAAAATCAACAAAGAAACAATGGACTTAAATGTGACTCTAAAACGAATGGACCTAACAGATATTTGCAGAACAGTCTACCTCCAAACTGCAGAATATACATTCTTCTCATCAGCACATGGAACATTTTCCAAGATATACCATATGTTAGGCCACAAAACAAGTCTCAGCAAATTTTAAAAAACTGAAATCATACCATCTATTTTCTCAGATCACAGTAGAATAAAACTAGAAATTAATTCCAAGAGGAACTCTCAAAACTACACCAATATGTGTAAATTAAACAACCTGCTGCCAAAGAATCTTTAGGTCAATGATGAAATCAAGATAGAAATCAAAAAATCCTCTGAGTTGAATGACCATGACAATACAAGCTACCAAAATATCTGGGATATAGCAAAAGCAGTGCTGAAGGAAAGATCATAGCACTTAATGCCAGCATCAAAAAAAAAAAAAAAACCAATAACAACAACAGAAGGATCACAAATTAACAGCCTAATATTACACCTCAAGGAAGTAGAAAAAGAACAAACCCAATCTGTGGTAGAAAAAAAAAATGTGCTTTCTATATATGTATGCCATGGAGTACTACTCAGCCATAAAACAGAATGAAATAATGTCTTTTGTAGCAACTTGGATTGAATTGGAAGCCATAATCCTGAATGAAGTATCTCAAGAAGGGAAAAACAAATATCACATGTACTCACATATAAGTGGAAGCTGAACGATGGGTATACGTAGTTACACAGAGTGGGATAAGGGACTTTAGAGACTTGGAAGTGGGGAGGGTTGGAGGAGGGTGAGGAATCAAAAACTACCTATTGGGTACAATGTATACTATTTGAGCGATGGGAACACTTAAAGCTGTGACTTTACCACTATACAACTCATCCATGGAATACAAAACCACTTGTACCCCCTGAATCTATTGAAATAAAAATTTTTGAAGGAAACAAAAAGTAATTTACTAGAAATCTATTAATTGTGACAAAATAAAGATATTAAGCTAGTACAATATAGTATACACAATTTTAACACATCATAGTGATAATAATGAAAGTAATAATTGATTCAAGTTAGTGACAGAAAATAAATGCCATTATCAAAGCACAGGCAACAAAAAACAAAAACAAGTAAGTAGAATACATTAAATTATAAAGCTTTTGCTCAGCACATGAAACAATCATCAAGGCGGAAAGGCAACATATGAAATGGGAGAAAATATTTGCAAATAATATATATGATAAGGGGTTAGTCTTCAAAATATATAAGGAAGTCCTATAACTCAATAGCAAAAGAACTAATAAACTGATTTTAAAAAAATGGGCTAAGGACTTGACTAGACATTTCTCTAAAGAAAACAAACAAATGGCCAGCAGGTATATGAAAAAGTACTGAATGTCACTAGCCACAGAGGAAATTCAACTCAAAACCACAATGAGGTATCACTTTTTATTATAGGATGGCTATTTGAAAGAGGAGGAGGAGGAGGTCAGGGAGAAGAAGAAGATGATCATGATGATGACAACGATGACAAGTGTTGAGGATGTAGAGATATTGAAACTGTACACTACTGGTGAAAATGTAAAATAGTTGCAGCTGTTATGGAAAACAGAATGGAGGTCATCAAAAAATTAAAAATAGAACTACCATAGGTTCCAGTAATCCCACATGCAGGTATTTATCCAAAAGAAATGAAATCGGGATCCAGAAGACATATTAGCACTATTTATCACTATGCATAATGATCAAGATGTGGAAACAATCTACAGGCCCATGGACAGATGAATGGATGAAAAAAATGTGATATAAATTTACAATGAAATACTATTCAATGATATGGATAAAACTTGAGGACATGATGCTTCTGAAGTAAGCCAGTTACAAATACTGCATGATTCCATTTATGTGAGGTATCCAAAATAGTCAAATTCATAGAATCAAAAAGTGGCATGGTGGTTTCCAGGGGCTGAGGGAGGCACAACTGGGGGTTACTAATCAATGGCATAAAGTTTCAGTTAAATGAGTAAGCTCTAGAGATCTTCTGTACAACAGCAAATCTGCAGTAAACAATAATGAATTGTACACTTAAAAATTTGTTGAGAGTAGATTTCATGTTAAATATTCTTACCATGATAAAATAAAATAAAAATTTAAAAAATCCAATGGGCACCAATGAACACAAAGACCAGAACCCTATGATATATGAGGTGACTATTCACATAGAACCACGGGGAACAAGGGACCCACCAGTGTTAACATCTCAAACATAGATGTTATCCAAAGTCTTTCAATTTCCAATTCCTTTATGAGTAAAGGAATAATGTTATGGATTATACAGATAAATTAAAAATCTATGTGCAGTCATAACCAACAGGATTTTAAGAGCTTTGCCATTTGGTGCCCGTTGAACGTGAGTAATTAGAGATTTTTATTATTTGACTAGGGAAAAAGTAGGAAAATACCTCTACTGCCTGCATTACCCATTATCCATTTACCGAAACGTATATGCAGTAAATATCCCGAGTTGCTAGGGAAGATATTTCAAAAAGTAATGTCTACATTTAATCACCAACAAACTAATTCATAACTAGTGATTTGGAGTAAAAAGTAAAAGATATTAATGATACGGCAGAAATAAGATACTTTATCATTATTTAGGGTCTTGTCAATTCACATCGCAAAACGTAACTTTCTTATACTTTCACAAATAAAAAGACAAAACCAAAGTGAATCTAATCTGTAGACTACTGGTTTATATTAACTGAATAGTTGTAAAAAAATTTGAAAGCTTTAAACAAATCACAATATCTTGTTCTTTCACTGAGGCCTTATATCCTTAATCTTGGCTCAGATGGAATTTTTATACAAGTGCTATAAAGAACTGAAAATAGGATTTTTAACGGAGAGACGCATAGGCTTTTAGCTGCAGAATATGGCGTGCAGTGCTATAACTTAGCACTTACATGGCTTTCGTACATTTTGGAATAGTTTGTTTAAAACTGTTCTAATGTGCTTATAGCTCTTTTTTCTATCAAACCCGATTTAAACAGTGCTTTGTCAAGTTTTTGCTGCCGTACAGGGTGGAAATACTTACTTTGTGTAATTCTTTAGCTGAAATGCATAAATAAGATACCCACAATGCGACTGTAGAATTGTTATTAAATTTATAATAAACTTTAGAAAGCTTGAGTCACTGTAGACTAATGTCAAAAGCACATTTCCTGGAATTATTCGAGTACAAAGGAAAGAAGAGGAGAGGAGAGAAAAACAAAGAAAACCACAGAATACATGTCACGTCTTAAAACCATAGGTCTTGCTACAGAATCCATCATGTTGAAACTTATTGCACATGGTATTTTTTTTCCGGATATTTTTTAATATAGTGGTCTTGGATCAAACCAGGAGACTGTTCAAACCTTGAAAGGTTAAAGTTCAAAGAACACTGTACTTGTTTTACTATTAAAGACCCTACATGCTTTAATGTCACAAACTATAAACAAGTCGTCAGTTTTGAAGCTTAGTAGTTATTAAAACATGTCAGCAGCTAATAACGGGATTATGCAAGCACATTTACTGCCTGCCTGGAAGGCGTTTTGCACACACTCAGCCGACCCAGTGGGCACTATAAAAATAAATAATAGGGAAAATTATATAATAGCACACTCAAGGTGGTCAAAACTGAGAGCACAGCTGAAATCTCTGATTTCATTTATCTTTTGCAGTGGCCTAAATTAAATTATCGAAAGAAAATATGGCTTCTATCTATGGCACTGTGACCCAGTGGGTCAAATTGATCTCGAATATTGGGTTTGGTGTCTGAGATGAATAATGATTTTAGTGATTATATTTTCCTAAAAAAAAAAAAAAAAACACTGGGATTCCAGTTCTGTAAAATATAGTATAAATAATAGGACATGCTATTTGAACTTGGCACAGTCATGGAATTTGGGGAATTTCTTTCTATAAGTTTTCATATTCATTTTCCTAATATTACAAAAGCACATATAGGTTAAGTATGAGAGGATCTTAGAAAATGAAACACAGATACGAAAAAGCTGAGGATACCTCTGATAGAAACAATCCATGCACGAGTTTAGCATGGTGCTATTCAGCATCTGGTGACCCTGTCCTTTATAGCTATCAGGTCTTTAGCGGTGCCTTTCCCTCCCTCTGGAATCCTGTCCATTTCTTCTTCAACTGCTCGCTTCTTCTCATCTTTCAGGTCTTAGCCTAACTCTGACAGCAGCTCCCTTGAGGTCTTGCCTGTCTGAATGCTTCCAAGCTAACTAAGAGTGACTTAAGTAATTAAATGACAAGAGAGTCCCAGGTTTATCAGCCCAGAAGTGTCATCCAGGACCTGGCTCTGTTCATCTCTGTGCTCCTTTATCCTTGGCACATAGCTGGACACAGTCTTGTCACCTGCAGTTTCAAGCATCATCGGTGTTTATGGCGACAAACACGTCAAGAAGAAGGGGCATTGAAACCCGTGTATCTTGTTTTACTAGGAAGGGAAAAACACTTCCAGGAGGGTGCCCTGCAGCCTTTCCCGCACGTCTCATTGAATAGGGTTGTGTCTCACGCCCAGTCCTGGATGACTCAACATTATTTCAACATGGTTGAAATAATGATGACTGGCTTAGAAACATCAACATTTACCTCCTGGGGCAGAGAACGAGCCATTTTCCTGGACTACATGGGGATGTAAACACCTGAACTAAAGCAGACAAGGGAGGACAAGACCCCCCAACCCCTCCCAAGCCTCTCCTGTCCTCCTCTAGTTACTCTCCATGCAGCCCCTGACTTATTCCTTTTCTAGTACCAGGAATCATGTATTAATATATTTACTTATTCAAGTGTTTATTTAAAAACAAAATTTCCCTGTAAAAATGGAAGATTTGTAAGAGTAGGAACCTTGTTCACTGCCTTATCCTTAGTGTGAAGCACCAGGGATGATGAGTAAACAGATAAACACGGTCTGTTTATCTGTTCCTCTACTGATGGTCATCTTGGTAGTTTCTAAGTTTTGGCAATTGTAAATAAAGCTGATATAAACATACATGCACAGGTTTTTGTGAGGACATGAGCTTTTAATTCCTTTGGGTAGATACCAACAAGTGTGATTGCTGGATCATATCAAAAGATGATGTTTAGTATTGTAAGAAACTGCCAAACATCCTCCAAAATGGCTTTACCATTCTGCATTTCCGCTAGCAATAAATGAGGGTTCCTGTTGCTCCACATCCTCATCAGGATTTAGTGTTGTCAGTGTCCTGGGCTTTGGCCATATTAATAGGTAGGTAGTGGTATCTCATTGGTGGTTTTCTTTTCTGCTTTTATTATTATATTTAATTGACACATCATAATTGTCCATACATATGAATATAGTATGGTATTTTGATATATACAATGAATAATTATCAAATCAGGGTAATTAGCATATCTATTACCTCA